>VXAY01005691.1:1184148-1213733 GCA_013399855.1 Oxyruncus cristatus
ACCGTGGAAGCAACCCATGGTCTAGATGCATTTCAACAGTCAGTGTTTTTAATAATATTTAGATGTATGTAAGAAAAGGTGGAGTTACTGAAAGTCTGATGAAATCCTATGGCATTTCATGTAAGGGTATGTCTGAAGGTGGTAGAGCTCTGACTAATAATATTGCCCTGAAGTCCTTCATTGTTAAGTTGCCTGTCCATATTGAAGGTGAATGTGGCCCTTCTAAGGCTGTACTGAAACTCATCAACCATGCAGATGTCTAAGCTGCAGGATTTAGTTATGCTTGGAAGAGCAGAATATTAATTTGCTAGACTATAAATATAACACAGTGAGACACTGACATTTTAAAGCTCAGGATGTATTCTGATGTGTAAGACATGCTTATTTTCTTGAACAGCTATTAATGAACTCAAATCTCAAATTCACGTGTATTTCCACTGATTTGAAGTAACTCAAAAGATATTCTTGACCAGTCCTGTGTCGTTACTCACAGGAGTTTAGTTTCTCACCTTGCGTTCTGGAGGGAAGTATGTAATACAAACAGTCATCAGGGAAAGGTGGTTAGTGAGGACTAGTTACCTGAGCTGATCCAGCTGATTATGCCTGCTGACATAAGTGTTTGCAGTCCACTAGATTACAAACAGTGAGATTTAGCCTCAGTGACGCAATTTACATGTAAGAGTTTGTTAGTGAAATGTCTACTTGTCAGTAAAATACAGAAAAGCTGGCTTTAAATGCAGGCAGGCACATAGAGATGTAAATTTCTGAGATACTTCTCACCCACTATATGTATTATTTTGTGTTTCTTTTTAATATGGCAAGTATTGTAACTCCTTGGGGTAGTCCTCTGAATAATTTTCTTGTATTTGCTACAAGATGTTCATATTTTTTAGCCAACATTTTGAGATATTGTTATTTGTGTTTAGGCAATTGCCAGATGTGTGTATAGTTAAGTTTTCTACGTGCATGTACTTCATTATCATGCCTGATGATGGTAGGGATTGTTTGTTTAGTTGTCTGTCAAATTTACTTTATCACATTTAGAATTTTAAAGCAAATGGGTAAACTTGTCTTTGGACAAGTAATATGTGTGCAGAGAGAACTAAGTGTTTTCCAAAGGACAATGTATAATTTTAAATAGGGTTCTTCTTTAGCTATTTGGGTTTGAGTGTTGTAAAAATGAATATAATGCTTCCAGACCACCTTAAAAGTTGCTCAAAGCCAATACGTTTAAAGTCTTTCTAGAGCTATATAGGAATACAATATCTTAGTTTATGTTTTCTATTAAAAAAAGAAAAAAACCCAGCAGAACATTAGCATTTGAAGATAAATAGTTAAAATCTCAGATGTAAATGTTCTGTTTATTTTGTTTCATTTCCATAAAATATAAGTTTTGAGTCACATTGTGTAACTTTTGCCAATGCAAAGCTCTATTATTTTGTAAAATCATTACTCCCAATCTGAAGCTGCTAATTGAATTCACTTTTATATTCTAATATTTAAAAATATTTGTGTCTATGTTCCTTCTTGACAGTGTTATATTTTCTGGTTTTTACTGTGGCATTCAAAGTAAGCTGTTTTGTAGGGTGAAATAGTTTTAAAGGCCCTATGATGAAACATGACCCTTTTAGCAATAGCATGTGGTTATAGTTTTATGGTTTTTAAACTTGGAGAGTTTAATATATGAACTTCAAAACTTTTCGTGACTCCTGTAACACAGCTATTTTTTCCTTGAAAATTTCTTGTTCAGTAAATAGAGGCTGTTTTTAAAATTCAGTTGAATTTGCTGTCTGAGCCACACGGGTAATAATTGTGATTGTTTGTAAAGCAGTCTTCTGAAAGGGCTTTCCACAGGGGCTACAGTAAGCAGCCTATGAGGGAATCCATGCCTCAAAACGTAAGGTAAATTAAACCAGTGAGGATTGATCTGTGTCTGTCGATGCTGTCTGCACTCTGGAGCAAGAGGCTGTGGAAGTGGGAGTGCTGACACTGTGGGGAGGCTATACCTGTGCCTCCCTTGGGTGGTTTTGCATGTCATCCCAAAACCTTCCACAGCATCTTCTCCAAAAGTGTTTACCTTAAATTGACATTTACTGAATTTTCACTGTTTATTACACTTTGGCAAACAGTTTGCTGTTAATGTTCTGGGCTATGAAAGGCACATAGTCAGTTTATAGAATCCGTAACAGTTATGCCCTTCAGTGTGGAGAGAAGGGCAGCTTTCATGAAACTGGAAAGTCTGCTTTGTAGGCTCCAAAGTTGTGCCAAACAGCAGCACAGAGCATGTCAGTTCAACAACTTCTACTGTCAGAGAGCTCAAAGAATGACTGTCCTCCTGCTTTTGCTGAAAATAGTAGTCAGGTTTATACTTCACTGTAACAGCTGTTCATCTCTATGTATAGTGCCAGTAAAAAGAAATA
Organism: Oxyruncus cristatus; assembly: GCA_013399855.1. Lineage (NCBI taxonomy): Eukaryota > Metazoa > Chordata > Aves > Passeriformes > Cotingidae > Oxyruncus > Oxyruncus cristatus. The sequence goes on from VXAY01005691.1 coordinate 1,186,569, forward strand.
TTTGTCATGGTCTGCTTCCTCCCTGTGAGATGTTTGGATGAATTCTGCTAGCACAGCAGTCTGAACTACATTTCAAGTATCGTTGATTAAATCTTGCCTTGACAGGGGCAGCCCCTTATTGAGCTGTTACTGAGTATGTGCTGAGCAGGAGCCCCTCCAGAGTTCCAAACTTCCTCTCCCCTCACAGACCTCCAAGACAAAAGTCAATGGACTGCAGTGTATGGGAAGGTATTCAGGGTGCTATTGCATTACAGAAGTACTGCATAGGGAGGAATTTTGTAGGTTTCTTACTGTTTTTAAAGAGATGTTTAAGCTTAAATTAGTAAAACACCTTTGTAAGACTTATAAGTGGGTTTTTTTTACTCATGCCAAATGTAATATCAAAGTTGGTGAGCTGTGAAAGTTTAACTTTTCACTCCCCCTTTTACTTCTGGAACAGCTATCTTGTGTCTGTTAATCTGATTAGTTTTTGTCTTGTGTCTATAAGGAAGTGTTATTGGAATTCCAAGACTGTATCCTGAGGATGATCCAATCAGGATATTTGTGTCCTTGCTTGACTAGCATATTGTTTTGGGCATCAGACATGCAAGTAACCAGTTGAGTCTTTACATACTCACTTTGAAAAGCGATGCTGCTGTTTTGTTTAAAAGTTAAGGATGTGCTTTGCTAAATCTAGTGTTTAAAGCAAGTACCATTTTCTGGAAAATGAGATACACGTCATGTGACTTGTAGTGATGAAGACTGAGCTATGAATTTTAGAGTACTCAGGCATGACTTTAAGTTTGTAACAGTAAATGACAACCAAAGTGAGCTGAAGCTTTTGGGTATAATTAATTTTCCATATATAAACGTTGGTTCTGTTATACCTTGTTCTCAACTTTTTAGCATAAATAAATATGTATATTTTGAGACTCCCACCAGTTCTTTCATACAGTGACCTGGGATCTTTACAGGATCAACTAAAATACTGATAGACACTTGCACCTTAAAAAAATAAGCATAAACTTCTTGATATTGCATTGTCTTTGTTATTATATTATTGTCAGAGTGCTATACTACTAATCATGCATTTATTCATGGCATTAATGAGTCATATGATTTCTTACATAATTATTATTTACGTTGAATTGAGTCTGTAAAATAAAAAAGGATCACAGAATTGCAGAATGGTTGAGGGTTGTAAGGGACATCTGGAGCTCATCTGTTCCAACAATCTGCTGAAGCTGGGCCACTTAGAGCCCGTTTTCCAGAACTGTGGCCAGATGGCTCTTGTGTATCTCGAGTGATGGAGACCCTACCACCTCCCTGGGCAAATAGTGCCAGTGCTTGATCACCCTCACAGGAGCAAAGTGTTTCCTGATATTGAGAGGGAGCCTTCGGTGTTTCAGTTTGTAGCAATTGCTTTTGCACCACTGAAAAGAGCCTGTCTCTGTCCTCTTTGCACCCTTCCTTTAGGCATTTTTACACACTGATGGGATTTCACCTGAGCATTGTCTTATCCAGGCTAAATAATCCTGGTTGTCTGCTGTGAAATGCTCCAGTCCCTTATCTCTGTGACCCTTTGCTGGACTTCCTGCAGAAGATGTGTCTCCCTCTTGTACTGGGGAGCCCAGAACTGGACGCTGTGCTCCAGGTGTGGCCTGATGGTGACACCCCTCCTAAGGCAGCACAGTGTGCTGTTTCTTTGCTGCAAGGGCTTGTTCCCAGATTGTGTTCACCCTGATGTCCACCAGCACCTCCTCTTCCACAGTGCTTCCTTCCAGCTGTGTGGCCCCCAGCATGAACTGCTGGATGGGGTGGTTTCTCCTCAGATGCGGGACTTGGGTGCAGGGCTTCTACTTGTTGGACTACCTGAGGTTCCTGACAGCCCATTTTCCAGGTCCCTCTGGATGGGGGCACAACCTTCTGGGGTATCAGCCACTTCTACCGGTTTCTGTGTCATCTGCAGACTTGCATCCTTATTTGAAAGCCTTTAGGGCTCCGTGTTATGGTTTGTGCAGAGCCTGACAAACAAAGGCAGCAGTTTTGATTGGGACCTCTCTGTGCTAAATTAACAGAACTAATAGCTTCTGCAGAAAACATTAACCAAGGGTACGTAGGCAAATAGATGTTCGATGCAATCTACTGCTAGTGACCAGAACTGGCCAGCAGAAGAAATCCTTTTTACTGAAACAGGCTAGTAAAGTAAAACTTGTTGTGACATAGGAACAGAAATGGAATTGCGAGGTAGGCTGAGATATTTACCAAAATATTCAGACATGGCTTATTTTTACCAAAATAGTTTATTCGGGGAACCTTTTTGGTCACTAAATAGAGTATATTTTTGTGCTAGGATTCTTAAGGAGCACTTCTTTGCTACTCTGTCCCCACCGAGTTATTTCATAGTGGGTGAAATTTTTTAAAGCATTTAATTTTGATTTAGACTAGACTGTTGTCTAACAAATCTTTTAAGAACCATTTGCATTTATAATAGAGAACTACAACTACTATATACAGCAGTTTCTGTAAGTATTTCTGACTAGTGCAGCAGAAACATCAGTCAGTTTAAATGAGTATTGTTTTTAAACAATCAAGAAAAGGTTTTTCACCCAGAGGGTGGTTGAGCACTGGAACAGGCTCCCTAGGGAAGTGGTCACAGCATCAAGCCTGTCTGAGTTTGAGAAGCATTTGGGCAATGCTTCCAGGTACATGGTGTGACTCTTAGGAGTGGTTCTGTGCAGGGCCAGAAGCTGGACTTGATGATCCTCATGGGTCCCTTTCGAGTCAGCATATTCTGTGATTCTCTATGATAAACCAAAGTTGTACTGTTATTTGAGGAATATGAGTTACATCCATGACTTGAAGCAGCTGCACTGCGTGGAAGAGCCAAACTTAGAAGTTGGATCTCTTAAATACAGTGGACTACCTTGTCAGGTTTTCTTTAAGATTATACTAATGTTTCAAAATATTAAAGGCACTAATATTGAAAAAGGAGAAAAATAAATTATTTTGGTCTGTCTCTATAGGAAGCACACCATCAGTATTCATACAACCTCATGACTGAAGTTTAAGTATAGAGGTGGTCTTAAGCTCAGCACACTCAAGTGACATGCAAGACAATGGCAATCAATTCTTTCTTTTTTAGTGTGGCATTCTATCTTTTTGATGACTATAGTCTAACCAGTAATATAGTTGAAATAATTCTATATTCTATTTCTGTTCCAGTTCCACAAGTATATCCCTGCGAAGTCTGCTATTTCTCTTTGCTTCATAGGCTCTGTGCCAGAATAACAAGAATTTGAAAGTGTTAGAACCACTAAAGATATGATATCAAGTGTTTAAACACTAAGAAAAGCAAGGATAACTTCTTTAGTTGTCCTTATGAATTTGATACAAAAGATATGTCCCACTTCTTTCAAGAGAGGAGACCTTTATTCTGAGGATCTGCTTGATAAAATGCCTCAGGACTGCTTTTGTAAATATGTATTAGGATACAGTTTTCATTTATGTCATATTATATGATATAATTGCACACCTGTACCTCAGTATTTCCTTGTAAATTCAGAATAATTTGGCATTTTTTATTTTATTAATGCACTGTGTAGTCTCAAAGTTCTTTCTGCCTATTTGCCTTATCCATTACTGAATATTAAACTACTAATTTCTACTCTGGCATTGGTAAAACTGATCACAGTAGTGTCCAAGTGCTTTGCAATAGTAGTTTTTATTCAGGGCATTTCCATGAGCATAGCTGCTAATGGGGAAAGGGAAATTGAAAGAAAACAGTAGAGTTAAGCTCAGGCTCAGGACTGAAACAGCTTTTGTGAGTCTTAATTATAGATTAGAGACTTCAGAAGAGACTGTGAAGTGCTGTCTTTTCTTGAGCCCTGCTTTAATTGGGGATGAGTTTTTCTTTTCTGATGTCGGCATGTTTAGAAAGGGAAAAACAACCTTAACTTACAGAAAGCCTCTTTAAAAGTCTTTTTTAACCTAAGTACTGTTGTAACCGAAAAAGAGCTGGGCAGGTGCTTCTGGGAGCATCTTTAATGTTCATCTTGCATTTGAAATAGTGGAATTGGTTATAGACCTCTGAGGTATAGCCCAAAGAGTAGCTTTGTCTTGTTAATTTTTTAGCCAAATGGCAGAAAACTATAGTATGTGTCTGCCTTTTATTTGGAGATCGTTCAAGAGTACCAGGTAAGGAAGTGTGAGAAACAGAAGGTGCTCCAAGTGCCAGAAGATTAGTCGTCTGAAACACTGGGAATTGTACAGTATGTTCTGAAATTCGATTGTTGTGTAGTCTGAGCACAGGACTGGATCTTTACCTGTGCTGATTGACTGTGGGAGGCTGTAACATTGTTTTTATCGTGGCTGTCTTTGCTGTATCTGTCCACCAACATCAGTTTCAGTATTTCTGCTGACGGACGTGGTTGCTGCTGCTGGTGCTGCTGAGGAGTGTCCTCCTTTATTGCTCTCCCTTTTCAGGCAGTGCTTTGAAATTCTGTTTTCCAACTGACTTTCTTCCAGTACTGATTTTTGCTTCTGGAAGGGAAACTTTTAGCTACCTGAAGAGTTATTTGTGGTTGTTTGATACTACTGTCCATGTTTATATGATCATGGACAACTGTTACGTGTTATTTCTACTGGTATTACTAGGAATTCTATTATTAAGTATTTCATCATTTTAACACCAAAGGGCAGGATCAATCTGCAAAATTATTATAAAATAGTGTGCCTAAATATGGGCAAGAAAAACTTTTCTCTGATATTAATAACAAATGTGGTACATGCTGAGAGAGAATGCTTTCAGTGTTTCAGAGAAGTATATCTTCTCACATGTATCATAACCATTCATTAATAGCTTACTGGCTATCTCCTAAGAAATGTATTTAAAATATGTTTGTGTAGGAGGTTCTATTTTTGTATGATCTGGTTTTTCATTCTCTAGGCAAAGGAATCTTCAGTTTTTCTCTTCAGTATGTAGTTACTGGTCACAAAACAAATGATTTTAAGCTTATATAGGAGAAAGTAAAAGATTAGTAATTCTTGAAAATGGTTAGAGTGAGGAGGAAAAGCTGTCTCATTTGGATTAATACAAAAATTAATCTAGTCAACTGCTAGACAGAATAGCTTTAAAAAACCCAAAGAATAGTGTCTCAAATAAAAAAACAAATAACCTGCCTTTTTTCTTTCTACCTGATTAATTCTGAAATAGGCTACATTATAGTAATCATTGTCATAATAAACAAAAAGATTAGACCTATTTGTTAGCCTTTGTTTTCTCCGTTCTCTGTCTTGCAAAAATTCTGAACTAGTGTATTCCAAGAATAAAGTTTTGAATTACTCACAGGTGGTTTTTTAATCACAGTTAAAATCCCTTGATATTTAATCACTTCTCAAAAATTAATTTTAGCCAAAAGTTAGATGAAGCTGACATCTTTCTATGTCTAAAGATGTAATTTGGAGTTAAAATTAAGCCCCGTCTCAGGGTATGAAAATGTCAAACACTGTATCAAAAGTGGGCAGAAAAGAGTTCCAGACCTTGTATTTGTTCCTTAGAGAAAATGCTTGCTACTGGTGCCACAAACAATGGACTTCATAATTTTAGGGAAAGTAAGTAATCAGAAAGAAAACATTCAGTTGTCTTTGCAAGCAGCAAATAAATTAATGAATGAAGGAATTGGTGGCTGATGTTTCTGAGGGACTTTTAGGAACAGACGGGTAGATTAGCACTGTCAACTTTGAGATGTATAACAGGGGTGAGAGGGCAGCAAGCTATTTGTGGGAAAGAAATTTATATCTATTAAAGTAACCGTGTGAAGTCCCCAAGAGATGTCATAATGATCTTAACATATTGTGAAGTAACCTAACTGTTACAAAAATAGTTTTGGATTTGTCAGGCTTTCCACGTCATGGCAAAAGCTGCTGCTGTAACATTTCTGTGGCCAACTTGTGGTGCTTGTTACCCTGTAAGAGGTTCTGTTCATCTCCGAGGAACATCCCCGCTGTGTTCCATGTAGTGCAAAGTTCCAAATGCAGGTAGCATTGGAGGTGTACAATAGCAAAGGAAATGAAAAGATTACCGATGGAAACTGCTATCAGAAAAGGGTGAACTTGCTGAAGATCCTTGCCTTAGTGTTACCTTATTACTCCATTAAATGTTTGTCACTGTTTTCTTGAATGTTTACATATTAATCAAATTTTATCAACCTTTAGTAGTTTTGTATGCAAACAAATACATGATTATTTTATACTTTAGATGATGGCAGTTGTTGCAGACTTGTTGCTAAGCATGGAAGCAACAGGTTTTCCTTGTTTTTCTGTTCATAGATTATTATTCCTAGGAACTGTTGCCAGTAGACTGATTTTGATGCTTTTACTGTCTTAGCTTATTTTAAAAAGGAGTAGAAACACTCATTATTATGATGTGAAGAAACTTACTGAAACAAAGTGTTAGACTTATGCATAATAAAACATTTTAGGAGTCATGATACTATTGTGACTAATTTTTTTCTTTAATGCCTCAAAACTGACAAATACTGGTTCTTAAAAATCCGTGTTAAATGGGTTGTGAATTTTCTGACACTCAGAATATTACTTTAGGAAATGTGGTTGTACAGTTGAAAATCCAATTTTGTATTCAGTCTGTCTTCCTACAGTCTCATGATTGTGTGTATCATTTGGAAGGAAAAAACCAAGATTATTTCAAGCACAAACTTTACAAAGTATTCTTCAGAGTCCCCTTGTCCTGAAAAGCTTCCTTTTTTAACTGAAACAAGAAGTCATTCATTTTTTCAGTCCAATTTTTGTCTAAGTAGTTAAAAAAAAAAAAGAAAGCAAAAAAAATCTCTAAGCTCTCTTGCATACAGGAAGCTATCTAATGCTAATAAAAAGTTCAGTGTTCCAGGTAAAAATTAGTTCTCTGCCTGTGGTATGATTTTAAAGTGTTTGAGGTATGGCTGATTTATGAAATGGTTTATTTGCAAACACCAAAATATGCCAAAACAGATGCAGACAAGGAACAAGTTCAGTCATGCCAAGATATCATTGCTGTAGTGATATTAGAAATCATTTAAGTGTTTTCAGTAGTGAGTATAAATCAGCCAAGTGACTGACACTTCTCAGAGTTTTCTCTTCTGCCTTTCCTCTCCTTGTGTAGTCATACAATGTACATGCTGATGTTATGTTACGTCCCAGGAAGAAGAGTAAAATTCCAGTGTTTGATACTAGTTGGCAGGGTTTTGCTACAGCAGCTTTAATCTATGTTTAAACAGTAGCAACAGTCCTTTGGTAGCATTACTTGAGTCGCAAAAGTTAACCTAAAGTAAGTTAATTAACCTTGTTCAAATGAGTTGGTTCACAGGTTTCATGAGAGGTGGTATGGAGTAATATACTCTGTACAGTCTTTCATTTTTAATTTTCCATTTAATTTGACTAAAATTAAAACAAAGACCTTTAACTTGAAGTATTTTGCATAGGGAAAAAAACTGTAGAAATTTTAAAGTATTTTTAACCATCTTTCACAAACACAGCAAGAGTAACCTCTGCACTTCGCCTGCAGCAATTCAAAGGCAATAGTGCAATTAATGTAAATTTTAATCATATCTAATGAAGTGCAACTTTTGTGGAAGTTTGTTGCTATAAAAGTTTTCACAGGCACTTTAAAACTTGGAATATGGTTAAACATTCCCTTTTTTTTTTTTTGTTCAAATGAGTGGTCATCTCAGGGCTCTGAAGGGCTGTTTTAAAAAACTGTATGTTTTGTACATGATTATATTTGCTCACAGAATGAATAGTGCACGGTTCCCGATTACTTGCTGTCTACTGTTTCACAATAGAGCTAAATGATCAGTATTTTGAAAGCAAAACTAAGTGGTGTTCATTCATGTGTTGAGAGAGACTTTGCTATTGTGTGATTGAAGTTGTGGACATTTCTGACTGTGTAGTCTGACTTCTTGGTCATTGCACTGGAATGAAAAACTCAGGGCAACTGTTTGAGGAAAGATTATAACTAGTTAATACAACAGAGGCACAGATAGAAAGAAGAGATTCAGGGAAATTTTGCTCTCTGGATGGTATAGAGCCTGGAAAAGAATAAATCATAATAAAATAATTGAAAAATGTTTTTGGTAAAAAAAGGTCAAAATATTGGCACAGAGGTAGAGAATGTTTCCTTACAAAAGTGTTTGAACAGAAAGGATTTAATTAAACTGATCAGCTGTTTTCTCTTCTGTATGTAACTTCTCTCAGTGCCCTTCCTGGTGTGTATTATCTCCTCATCTGTTTGCCCAGCCTATTCTGCCAGATTGTGTAATCCTTCCACATGCCAGTGAGCAAACCTTCTTTCCTGAGACATCTATAAAATAATTCCATCATTAACTGCTTCTTGGTTGCAGAGTACTGCCCTTAATTTGTCACTTATAAATACTTTCCCTGCTTTTCACTTTTTCCTTGCTTGCTGACTTTCAAGCTGCACAGCAGGGTAGCAAAAAATAACCATATAATTTGTGTGGCTTTTTAATTAACTGGCTCTGATTCTGCTAGCTTGCACTTCAGCCAAGTGGAAGGATAGTGTTTCCTTTGAAGGGGACCTCTATGATGTTTTGATTGACCTTTTTTTACATAGGGTCTGTGATCATTATCATCGAATAAGAAAAAATCTGGCAGTGCATTTGCAAATGTAGTGACTAACCTGCCTTGCTCAGGAGAGTCTGTGCAGTGAGACACTAGGTCCATTTCAGTGGTTATTTTTCACTAATGCCACTGTAGAAAAGAGCAGATGGAGCATTTTATGGACTGTCCTCCCTGTCGTTCAATACCACATGTCGGGGAGGACAGAATGGGTCTGGCCCTTATTTTTGCAGCATTTATAGAGAAAGTGGGTACATAGAGCAGAAAAGCTTCAGGGCTGCTCTGATAATGGTCCTGACTTGAATAGGTGGGTTTCCTTGCCTTCACATTTTGGTACTACTTTCTGTTTGAACTCAGTCCAAGCCACAAAACCATGCTTGGGCTCTCTGCCCATTTCAGGCTTTACCTTAATAATGTTAAATTTAAAGAAAATTTTGTAGATGCCAAACAGATTGAACTTTGTAAGTAGAATGGGAAAATGAAAATATATGAAACATGTTTTAAATACATGGAATCAGCAATTAAAATTCTATCTAAAATGACAGTAAAGATATTGAGAACAGGCTCAACTGTTATTAAAGAACTTGAAACTGTTCAAGCAAATAGGTGGGGAAGGATCTAAGTTACGTGAACAATACGCTGTGTTAGTTTCAGACCAAAAGTAGTTACTGAGGGGTACTTCTGCCACAGTAAAAATAGTTGACATGAAGTTGCAGATTGGGATGTGGGGGAAAAAACTTGTGCAGACGGTATCAGAACTTCACCTGTTGTTAAACTGCTGTGCAAATACCATTGGTGTGGTGTGGCTCAAACAGCAAGGCAGATGCCTTTCTCTTTCCTGGCTGATGCTTTCTGATGAGTAGAAGAAGGTTTTCAGCCTCCATCTAGTTTCATGTCTTGGACCACTTTTGGTCCACTTGCTTTGACTTCCTGTTGCTCCCTTTCCTGTTTATATAATAAGGATCTTGTCAGGGCCGCATTTCTGAATTCTATAGAGAATACTGACAGAAAGAACTAGCTTTTCTTAGTAAGAATTTTGATTTGTTGACTGTGAATATGGTATAGATAATCATGGTATAGATTATCTAAAGAATGTGGTTTCCATTAGATTAATTTGCTGTATGTAATTTACAAATAGTGATGTTTCTTTTTTTAAAGAAGTTAAATGAGATCATCTTTTTAGGGTTGGATGGAACTTAAAAGGCCTTCATGGGCTTGCTTGTACAGATCACATAGAGTAGCTCTTTGCTACTGTGTTTTTATTACAGGATTATTATTACAGATTTTTTTATTGAGGACCTACAAAACATATATTTCTGTAACTGTTTCATCTCTTATTGCAAACTAAACATGCATTGTGAATTGTTTATCAGCTCTGGAGGTGAAATGTCTGCTTACTAAAGTAAACCTGAGTAAACTGCCTTCTCTATCATGTGGGGTAGGATAACACTGTACCACTTTGGCAAAACGATTATGCTCCTGATCATGATAGTTTCATTCCTGTTAATGGATGAAGAAATTATAAAGAGTCTTGTAAACTTGTGCACATGATAAGTGAAGGGAGTGGGATGAGGTAGTGCTGAACCTTTGGGTTTTGCTGATTTGGGTTTGTGTTTTTTTATTGTTTGTTTGTTTGTTTTTCCAGGCAGGAAAGGAAGAAAGTGGGAATGATATTTGGGTGGGCAGTATGTATTTTCAGTACCTCTAGTCCAGTGGTGAGATAAAGCTTCCATGCAGTTTTCCATTTGTTGTGTGTTTGTAGAATCCGAATTTTGTTTTGATTAATACTCTTACTCACTTTGTCTCTACTTTCTGCTCCTTATGAAAGGCAAAAACAATAATTAAAACTCTAAACATTCTTAACATATTAGTGAGGGTGAACTCTGGAGCTTTTGTATTTGCTGCGTAACTGCTCAGTCATTTGTGTAAGACAAGTGCTAACACCTTCCTTAGTAGGAGTGTAAATGATCCATTTCAAGATGCACAAGAATACTTATCTAGTGTTAGAGAAACTCTCCAGTCTTGATTTGTGAAAGTTGAGAAGACAACTAGATATTCTGTGCTTCAATTTTAATGATCCAGAGAGCAAAAAGAAAAGGAAAAAAAAAAGGCAGTCTCCCACTGTACTTGATTGTTGCAGAAGTGAAATATAGACAAATATTATAAAGTTAGTGCAAAAGTCAATGGGAAGATGAGAAAATAATTCTTTTTTTCCATCAGATTATAAGCAGGAAAGACTTGCTAACTCTCCAAAAACATTTAAAATGCAATACTGCTTTTGGCACCAAAGTATCTATACAGATCTGCACATCATATGGCTTTAGACTGACCAATTACCCCTGGCAAACCTTTCTTTCTCCCTTACTTCAAGTAGCTATTTACATGTGTCCAAATTTGTTTCTGCTTTCTATTTTCACTTCCCACTTTGACTTGGCAATGTTTCGTGTGTGCTGGATGCAAAGTAATTGAGTGGTAGACATCCGACTTCTCTTATCTGTAAGAAAACTTACTCTTTTTTTTTCCTCCCCAAAATAAGGAAAAAAATCCAACAACCTCTGTAAGGTAAGAGCACCTCAGTGACTTTAGGTAGAGAGGAAAAAGCCGTCCCTAGTATATAATTTTACAGGAAAATCATGTATGAAAAATAAAAGGCTTTTAAAAGGAAAGAACTTGCTTAAACAAGTACTGACTAGAGAGGCTCTAACTAAGCATGTGTCAAAATTTCCATTAGATACCTCTGTTTTGAGAGATTTTGCAGCTTGTTAGTTAAATTGTAGGGGAAAACAACTTGCTCATTTTTTTTCCTTAAAAAAAAACATGTAAAAGTGAAAAATCAGTTTAGTGTTCTGAGTATTATGTTGAAAAAACCAACCCCAACACCAAAAACCCAAACCAACCCCCACCCCCCAACACAAAAAGAAACAGCAAACCAAAGACCGCAAAACTAGGCCTTTATTCCTGGTAAGATCAGTAGTTGGGCTGTTATTGGGAAGCAACCCTTTTTACATCAGCTCAGACTTCTGAAGAGCTGGATTACAAAACGGCACCCCTAAGTATAATTGCTTTAAATTATTTCCAGTGTGACATAGGCAAAAAGAAAGCTACAGCCAGATTTTCAACATTCTGTTTTGAAACTTTAGTACAACCTGCTAAATCATGCATGTAAGAATTGTAGAGAGTTTTGATGTGGTTTTTTTCTGGTGGATTTGTGAAGTTTCTCCATGCAGAAAACAGTCTGGTGATCGTTTGCTTACTTTTCATGAAGGGTGTGTTGTTTCCTACCAGCTTGAATTTTGACCCTACTGAACTGGATAGAAATTGCTATGCATTCATGGGGGCAGCTTAGTACGAGTATGGAAACTGCTGTTCATTTTAAAATTACAAAATTTGGAACAGAATGTTCACAAGTAAAAGAAATTCAGCCTAGGTCTCACTTTTGGGAAGTTCTTTGGTTTTGTCACTTCTAGAGGACAGATTTTTCCCTGTAAGTGTCATTTGAGCAAAATCTGATCTTAGTGATGTGAGAGCTGAGCTGAACAAAGTAGGTACAAAATTCCACATTTTAAAATAGAGAATCTTGAAGTGTTGGGTATCAGCAGAATAAACAAGTATCAGTTCTTCATAAGGTTACTTTCATTTTACAGGTAATCATAGAGTATGTAGCATCGTTCCTTAGTATTTAGGTTGTGTTGTTTTTAAAAAATGTTATGGTCAACTCTGAACAAAATACGCAAGTTCGTAAGTATATGCAAAGGAGAAATTCTTTCCTGCAACTCTCGTAGTTTGATAGTTGACTGCATGTTACCACCTTTCCTGTAAAAAGAATGGGAGTGCTGGAAATTCAAGACGGACTTCGTGAAGTTTGACATTTCTCCCTTTTTAGGCTAGGAACTGGTCTGTCTCTTTTTAGAGCAAAATTTAATGCCGTAAACCCCCTAGAATATCTCAACCTTTATCAAAACCTGATGTTTTTCCCTCTGGATTTGATATTCTCATGCATAACATCTGATTACTTTAGATAAAAGCTACAGATGTAATTTTATTTATAGTTCTGTATACTTGTGTCATAGTTACATTCTGAGATAATGCAGTGTTTTCAACAGATACTGAAATGGCTTTGTGCTTTTGAGAGTGAATATTTGGGTTTTGACACTGTAGAATTTCTGGTACATTTTTATTAGAAAAGGTGCATGCTAAATCATTTCTTGCCCTCTATTTAGAAACACAGTCTGTTCTTCCTTTACACCTTTTTTTCTTGCTTGCAGATGCTGGTATTCACAATTGAAATATTTTCTTCAACAGAAATGAACATTATAGAATTTTGAGTTGAATCACCACTAACTTTTTCTTATAGGTTAGCTCTGGTGTTTCTAGTCTTCTTTTTTAATTGACCAGGCACTTGGACATCTGCTGAATTTCAGTGTTGTCTATGAGCCTTAAGAATGTTCCCGAGTCAGATCTGTGCTTATCAATTCTCCCTAGATGTCATTTCCATTCTAACACTGATGGCCATTTCTGTGTTCAGTAGTAAAATGGGCTCTCCCTAAAGACAGGGAGATCTGATCCATTTGGCCTGCTGGGAATGGGCCCCCACTGGAGCTGTCACTGGGTATTGCATGGCAGAAGTCTAAAGGGCCTGGGTCAGAGTCGTGCCAAGGTACCTGTCTCCAGCCAGGAGTGATTATGCCCTGGCCCCATTTTATGTCCTAATACAAGGAAAATGCGCTCAAGCCAGTGTGGTCAGGCTGACCAGGGAGCAAACATTAGCCATGTGTCTGCTACAGGATACAGTGAAAACTGTTCGAACTGTTCATCTTAGCACCCTATTTAAAACAAATTGTCACCCTGTTGTGACATGTTGTAGCTCAGAGGCTGATGAACCCCATAAAAAGTTATTTACGTAATAATAGTCCTTGGTGAATATACCAGCAAAAACTCTTTATGTGGACTCCAGGGCTTAGCTGGAGCTGGTTGTTCTTCCCATGTGGGAAGCACTGCCCAGGCTGTGAATCTGTTTGTAGGCAGTGGCAGCAATGGTTCTGCTGCCTGATCTCGCCTTTTCCTAGAGGTGCTTTGATTGCACAGAGCGTGAGCATGACTTAGGGTTAGTGCGAAGGAAGGCTTTTCATTCCTGAGGGGAAACAACGTGTAATCTGATGCAAGGTATATAAATCTATTACTGGTGTCTGACTGTAACATGTCATGCACCCAAGAAATCTTAATTACAACTGAGAACATGAAAGGGAAGTGTGGGACTGGGGGCAACACTCAAAAGGGGTCTGGAGTCTTAGAGTCTTAAGAAACACATGTCCAGTTCAGGTTGTTTTACAGTGTTGGAGAGGAAGTGGCTTGCTGTTGCTGTTTTACAGGAACATGGAATGGTTTAGGTTGCAAAAGACCTCTAAGGTCATTTAGTCTGACTCTTAACCCACACAACTTCTTCAGCTAACAGCCAATTACATATATATATATATATATATGTTTGTGGGTATCTCAATACCCTTTGATACCAGAGGGCATATAGGAAAGAACCAGTCTAGCTTATTGGTTATGTAGATAGCTGATACTTACCTTACTCCTCCTTGTAGCTGAAAAAATATGTTTCAAGTCAGCTGAATAAATGTTAAAATGAATGCAAGTAATCTAAAGAAAATACCAAAGGGCAGAGATAAACGTGGTAGGCTAGGCAGATGATATAAAGTTAGAAACAGAAGAGAATGTTATTTTTTTCATATAATGTGCTAATGTGACATTTACCACACAATTTACCACATAGAAACAGCACGCTGTTTTTATGACATGGATTTCAGGTAAATCCCACCATATATTGCATATATTCTTGGTATTTTGATTTTTATGAATTTGGTAGAAAAGAATCACCTCGTCCTGTGCAGTGAAGGATAACTAACATCACAGTCTTTAGTTCTCTGTTGGAGAGATTTTTTTGGCCAAGCTGCACCATGTCCAGAGGGTGAATGATGGTGCAGAAGGGGCAATAAGTGCCCCAGGGATATTTCAGAACAAATACACTTGTTATGATGAGGTTTCGGGAAGCCAATCGCCTCCCCTCACCACAAGCTGAAGGTTTTTCAGACATGGAGAAAACTCATCCCAGGAAACCTGTATGAATAGTGAAGCATTGGATGAGGAAAGATTTTTTGGTCTTGATTTTTGGCTTTCTGTCACTATTAGTCTTTCAATTGATTGAAATGGAAGCTAATCATTATAAAAGTAGTTAAGGATTAGCAATTAGGTTAAGAATTTATTAGTTGTTGTCAGAAGGCAGATAATAAACTGTGGAGTGATACTTGTGACCCCTCTCTCTTTAATCCCTGTTGTGCAAGAGGGGCAAGATTTCAGTCGATAGCGCTGGGTGCTGCTGTAGCCATTCATGAAAAGAGGATTTCTGGTTTTTGTTTGAATCTATGTAGATGGCTTTGTTGTTGAGAGAGATTGTAGGGGGTACTAATAAAGCTGATGGAAAGTTGATGTGACATATTTGCTTTACATAAAGCTCTGGTAGAGGAAGGGTACCTGCAAAGAATGCAAAGTAATTCATGGATAGAAGGCACACTCTTTTAGCATTGGAGATGAAACCTTTCTTCCTTACCCTGTTGGACTCACAGATCTTGTGGCTCCCATTGAAATAGTGTCACTTTGAGTTCTGGATCTGGGAATAAGTCTTCATAAATGTTGAGTGATTGCATTTGGACTGATGCTTCAATGACATATGTTGATGTTTGTAAGCTGTTACTACAGAAGCTGCACAATGGCTTATATTCTGTGCCTTTCCATTATTTCAGGATTTTCCTGAATTTACAGGTTGAAAGGGTGTCAACTGTAAGTCAAGTTCCAGAAGTTTTATAAAAGCTGCTTTCCAGTGTTTTCTTTACAAATATTTGACCTAAAACTTTTGCAAGTCTTCAATTTTTAGACAAAAATAATTAGGTTGCCTTTTTTTTTTTTTTTTGTGAACAGAGAAAGTTGTAGAGTAAGCAGGGGGAAATTCCTGTCTTACTCTAAGTGGAAGTATTTGCAGCTCTGTAGATTTGCAAGATGGTATATATCTGAAGTAGTGAAGTGTAGAAGATTGTTATTAAAAAATGTGCTGTGATAATAATTCTTGAAACAAAGCATAAATATCTAAGTTGGTTTTTTTTTTTTTTTTAGGTGTAGGGTCTCAATGGGCCTTGCTTTCATGAGTTTTCAAAAATAAGCACACAGCAAGCTAGGTAGAATTTAGGCCATCTGAATATAGCACCAGATTTAGAGTGGGATGAACATTGTTTTCAGCCAAGACATGTTTACAGCCGAATCCACTGAGTTCTATGAATTGAGTGTGAAATTACTTCAGTACAGCTTGAAAGTGGGTTTAAGTTGCCCATGCACAAATGTGATGGATTTTTTTATTTAATGATTCCAGGATCTCCCCTTCTGTCTCTCTCCCCAGCCATGCTGATAAAAAATAATGATTGTGAGTACTTAAATACCTGTTGTAGAGGGTTTGGTTGTGTGCTGCATGAGGAAGAAATGGTGATATATGGTCACAGCATTAAACATGTTGGCCCTGAGTCATAGGGAAGCAGTGCCTGCATACTTGCAGCTGTACAAAGCTGGAATTGGTGACGTTTTACACTTGGTGGTGGTTAATTTGCACAGGCACAAGTATGGAAAGCTAGAACAGCACATGACAGGCTCAAGTCCCCAGCCTGCAGCAAAATGTCTGTGACCCTTACAGCACCTGCCTAGAGGGTCACACCTGTTTCAGAGAGATTCTCTGCAATGTTCTCCATTTTGACTGATTAAACTTTGTAGCTGGGGGCTCAGCTCTCGTCTGCAGGAAAAGCAATTCCTCTCTTGAACACATTGCTTCATTCAAATTTACCATTAAGTGACCTGAGAGTTTAGATTTGCAATGATTTATTTAGCATTGCCCTTTCTTCGAAAAGGAGCTATGTTGTCCCAGTGGCATTTTGCTTAAACACGCTGTTAAAAACATTTAAGAAAAGCTAGAGCAGACTCTTCAGAATTAAGTACTTTAAAACCATTTTATTTTCATATTTAAAAGCATTTATTTCCATATTTAAAACCATCTTATATCCACAACTGTGGATAATTCTTTGAGTAAATATTGCACATTGAAGCTGCTGTTTAGCGCAGTCTCAATCCAGAATTATTTACATTGTTCCTAACATATACTAAGGGCTTGCTTTGGGGAAGAAATAGCTTTCATATTCTCATGAGAGAGTTATGTACAGCTAGTGTAAGATGTTGATGAACTGCTCAGTGTTACTACATTGTTGCTGTTCTTACTAGACTTTCTTTGCAGCCAGACTGTAGAAAAAGCAAGAAATGCTATTCTTCACATACCTGTGCACTTGGACTGAAATAAATTTTTGATAGACTGATATCTTACTTAGCTGTTGAAATCAAAACTTACTGTGCCTTGTTAGTTCATGAATCTTATGTTAGTAGCAAGTGAGCCTGCTGTGAATTATGTGTGCAATAAAGGTGACTAAACTTGGAGAAAAATGTGAACTATAAAGTTATGAAGGAAGAATTAGAAACTTTCATTTCTAGCTTTTTATCCTTTTCTCATTTTCAGCTTTCAAAGGGTTTTATTATATCCTTCTTTAATCCCCACCTTTTAAAAACTACATTTTTTAATTTTCTACTTATTTCGTCCTTCTGCCGTTTTTCTCTCAATAGCTTTTCTAGAACTCTTTACCTTTTAATTAACATCACTTACAGCAAAATAAAAGTTTGTTCTGCCTAGCTAATCTTTTAATATTCTCGACTTGAGCAATGAGTCACTATGACAATACCAGCCAGGCTTTTTAATCCTCAGGCTCTTTGGAGAAGTATTTGGGAACTTTAGTGTTCAGGGTATTAACATAGAGTAAGGTTCTTTCCCTTCCTAAATATTTACTGTGATCTGGTGGGATTTAGACTGGTATGACAGCACGTGAGTGCAACGTGCTGGATATTTCATGTTTTGCCTCAATCTTTACCATGGATGAACATTCTGTAAGAGAATGCTCTGTGTCAGATACTACTTTGTCTCCTATACGGCAGAGGGGTCTCTCCCTTGTGGGGCTGTGGAATGTGCCTTGGTGGGTGGGAAGCAAGAAGCCCCAGGAAAACTATTCGGCCTTTGCCTTCTCTGTTTCCCCTTTCCTGTCTGTCTGCCACAGTCTTTCCTCTCTCTTCTCTGGGAGCTAGATGAAAAATTTACTTTCAGCCATTAGGGAATAGGAGGAGTGAAGAAGTACTGTGGGACTTCTGGTGGAAACTGGTGTACAGGGCATTGCTTTTTCTGGGAAGCTGTCCAGGGACGGGGCAGGCTGTGCAGGGACTTGGGGCACAAAAACTCTCAAGAACACTGTCTTTTTGCTGATACAGGTTGAGGTGTTTTCAAAGTTGGCTGCACAAGCTTCTCCAGTATTAACTCTTCTAGTTAGCTGCAATAGTTCTTATTTTGATAATGACTTTTTTTCAGTCTCTAGGTGGTAGAGGGAGGCTTTGTAATTTGTTTGACTGTTAAGATCAAACATTAGCTATTGATCACAAGTATTTGTTATAGTAACTCAGATATTGCTTATAACAGCAACAGTATTTATGGCAGCCATTCTATGTCAGATGTCTCTTACATGGGATAAAAACTGCTGGTGTGGGTTTCCAACACCAAATACACCACACCAAGTGAAGCTCTTTGTCCAAGGATATTTCAGACTGTGCCAAACCTCAGCAGGCCACCTGCCATGGTAGCTGGTGCTCTGAGCTTCCCAGAGATGGAAGGAATGCACTTTTCTTTTTCTAGTTCTGTTTCCCTTTAATTCAGATATAAACAGGGGTCTTATTATTAATAGTATAAAGGGACAATTAAATACATGGTATATGTTGGGAGTTAGTGTTTCTTTCCTATCCCAGGATGACTATCTGAAAAAAAAGAAATGGAAATATGTTTTTGACTGTGAATATTTTAGCCTTAAGAATATATATATATTTAAATTTAGCTACAGCATTCAAGTAATTAGAGAAATGGAAATATTGGGTTCACAAACTAAAGCACACTAAAGCTGGTATATACAATTTCCCATGATCTTAATATAAGTATTTTCAGGTGGTGCGAATTTGCCAGGATATATAGTGTAGTGATTTTAAGGAGAATTCATGAAAAAGTGATTAGAAATTTACAGCTGGATTTCTTAGTATCCTGAGATTTTTGTTTGTTTCAACTTGTGTCTTCTGTTTTTACTTGCTGTTCTTACAAGCAAGAGTCGGAGTGCTTTGGTGTTTGAGAGAATACTGTTGTCTTTAGTTTTACATTCCTGTTTGAAAGCAATTCGTTTTCAGAGGTTGGTTGATAGTTCCAGGAATCCATAATCATATGAAGTTTCTACTTTTACAAATAGCAAAGTGAACTGTATTCCTAGGCAAAACCGCACAAGTGTTTAGTCTCAGGGGAATAAAGATTGGGTGTGACCATTAGAACCTTCATGCCTTAAAAACTATTTTTACCAGAAGGAATTTTAGCGTATTTTATTTCCAGTTGTGATTCTGTTCAAGTGTGTTGTTTTAATAGGTTGCATGTGATAAAATTTAGCAGTGAGTAAACCATAGAGATTTTCACATTGATGCTCAGAATTTGGATGTTTCCACTCCAGCTGTGGTGTAGTAACCTTTTCTTATCCTGTTTGGACTCTTGCCCTTTGTGAGCCTCTCCATCTCATTTTAGGAATGCTATTTTACTTGGCTCTCGCTGTTGAAGCTGATTGTCTTTGAAGACATCTGTGATTCAACTTCACCATCAGCTCTCTTAACACTACTCACTTCTCCAGTGTTGGCAAGTGCCCTTCTTGGTTCTTGTTGCATCTGTCATTTTAAAGCACAGAATAGGGCTCTGCTTCTCATCAGCCCTGGTACTTCTCTCGATACATTCGCCTCATGCAGTATTGCACCATCACCTGCCCTTTCCTGCTGCCAGATCTTGCCAGGCCACCATCCTGGTGGAACACAGCTCCACTTGTGATACAGGCTGCCTTTTGGGCAACTTCAACTTTTCAGTCTCAATTATGGGGGTGAAAAAGAGTGATTGTCAAGTTTTAGGATGCTTCCATTCACCAAGGCATCTGAAATTGATTTATAAACAATAATATATTAAAAGTTCTGTGCAATCAAATTGCATGAGTGAAATAAGTGAACTTAAGAACATAGAGGGTACCCTATAAACCAAATTCTTTAATACCTTGTTTTGTTTTTAAGACAGACCCAGATCTGAATCAGTACAGTCATTCTTGTTTTCTGTGGTGAGCATAAGGAAGATACCTAAGGAAGAATAAATGGGGCAAACATTTAGTTTTAGTTTAATAACAATAATAATATGTACATAAATATAATGATAATAAAAATTATTTTAAAAATTTAGTACATTTCCCTAGTACTCTTCTAGCCTTTGGCCATTTTTAGCTAAGGGATTTCCTGAACCTGTTATGCTTTGTTACTGCAGTAACCTTCAGTGAAGCTGCTCTTCCTGGTGTTTTCCCAGTTTCCCCTCAAACCTATTTAAACTTCCCTCCAAAGTATCCTTAGGCAACAACTTCTGAGGAGCAGGGATTTTTTGAGCTTGCTTCCCGTCAGCTTCATTAAATGTTCTAGTTACTGTCAGTCCTCATCCATCTTCCTTGTGCCACTTGCAATTTATAGACATCTGTCAGGATTACTCATACAAGGTGAAGAGTCCCAGCATACTCAGCTCCTCCTCAGTTTGTAGGTATTTCTTTCTTTTGATAATCCTTGTTGTCTTTTGATGTATCTCTTCTATATTTTTCTTATATATTTGCTCTGGTGAGAGGTGACTGGGATTCTCTATGATGGTATAATTGTTTTCTGTTTTGTTCTCTGTTCTTTTGTTTGAAATTCATAATATTTGATCTAGGAACTATTTGACCTCATTGCTGATGAGCACTGAGCAGATGTTGTCATGGATTTACCCATCATAATTCAAAGTTTTGCTTCTGAGAGGCAATGGACAGCTCAGAGCCTGACCTTTTGTACATCAGGCCAAGATTATTTTTCGGATACGTGGTTTGACCTTCTCATATATTGAACTTCCTTTTTGTAGTTCAGTCACTCTGCAGATATGTGCAGTTTTTTGTCAGCCTTATAGCCTTTGAATCTCTTAGTGTAATTTGCAAACTTGTTTGCCTTGCTGCTCACTGCTTTCCCACGAATGTGCTGAAGAGAGCAGATACCTGCATAACTCAGGTGGTACTTCCCTCCATGTCGAGCAGAAGCCCCTAATACCTGCCCTCTGCTTCCAGGTTTTGTTACACCAATTATTTATTCATGCCAGACCATCCCCCTTAGGTCATGACTATGTAGCTTTATTTAAAACATTTGATTCTCTCCCATATTGAAGCGTCCATATATGAAAATACTACCACTAGTTGAAAGCAGTAGGGGATGACCCATGTTCATAAATGTAGTCATTGAAATAGGATAAGCTTGTTAATGTTGAAATGGGAAAAAAATTAGCAAGCAGATCAGGGTGTAACGTCTTCATTGGTTACTGTGCTTTAGACCAAAAAAAAGGAAAGTAATTTTTTGCAAAGAACTTTTCAATCTTTTTCATTTTGTTCTCTTCCTTTGCTTCTCATGGAAGATAAAGAATTAAGAAGCAAAAGGCTTTATTTTGATTTGTACAGACAGCTTCTGTTTGGAATTTTGACATCAGTACTTCCTGAAAGTAAAGATTCTGCCTCAGTTTTCATGAAAAAATACGCCTGTCTATCTAGCTATATCCTTGGGGTTTTTAAGTGCCTACTTTTACCCTGTCCAAATTACTGATTCAAATATTTCAGCCAGTTCTATTTCTTTTCTGGTTAGTATGAAATCACACATCTTGTTGTAAAGAGGAAATCTGTTAGACTTTTCCCAAGGTCTGTGCTGTAATCCCAGCTGGTGCCAGATTGTTCCTAATTGTCCTGTTAGATATCTGCTGACCTGATCCTCATGGGCTGTAAGTACATGTAGCATCATGAAACTATTTCAAGTAGCAATTTGGAACCAAGTATTTGATTTTTCTTTCCTTGCAAATTCTGTACAGATAAAGTTCCTAACACGATGTGGCAGCAATGTATCTGGTTTTAAATGGGTTAGATGTGCTCCTGATGTTTGAGAGGACAGGAGGCTGATTGCCTCAGGATATATATGAAAGGGAATAGGGTAGATTTGTGTTGTTTACTGTTCTGGCCAGAGATGGTAGCTTTATTCTCTCAGTGAAAGTCACTTTACATTCTCTCAGTAAATAAAAACACTGTGATTGTTCTGAGACCCACGTAGAGTTTCAGTACTTCATATATCTTATTTTTTGTATTTCTGTGCCATATGCTTTTCTGTGACACTGCTTAGCTATGCAACGCAGATTTTTGTTATCTGAATGTTGCAAACAAGGTGCATCTCAGCACTAAGTAATGTTTAAATCATTTTCAGTGAATGATTTCAGGTGGATTTGATTAAAGTGCATCTGAGAAAATGGAAATTTTTTATTATATGTTTGATAGGAATTCAATAACTTGAGATGTGGTTTGAAGGATGATTATTACATTTTGGTGGGTTATGTAGCTCTCACTTGGATTTCCATTTTGATAAATACCATGTTTTCATGTAAAATACCTAAAATACCCTTAGAATGCTTTAATGACAGTGCTTAGAATGCTGTAATGCGTCTGCCTACATGAAATCTCATTTCAGGACTTAGGGTCAAAATTATCATTTTTACATATTTGAAGGTCTTTGAAAAAATATATTTGTTAAAATGTAGAGTTGGAGAGTTCCTCTACTTATTTAATGATGATATTTTTGACAGGGTGGGATGAAGAGGGTTGGTTTTTGTAAAAAAATGAATTCTGCTTTTAATGAGGGGCTCCTGCCACTGCAACAGAACAAATAGAATAAATTATATACAAGAGTCTCAAAAAGTAAGATCCAAGGACTTAAGAAAAAGTTGAGTTCTAGAGCAAAATGTGCAGCTCTGTATTCTCTCTTGATCGAGTCTCAGAAGCAGCTCAGCCAGGAAAATTCCCTTTTGGCCAGTCTTAGGAATGGTGGAACAGCTTGTTGACTTGCAATATTGTTAACTTGCACTCGGTGGAAATCACATGCGACACAGCAGGTAATAGGCACTGCTGGAGGTTATGGCACTTTTAAAAAAAAAAATTTGAAAAAATACAACAGTTTGATACTTCTGTACACTCTATAATGCATGACAATGAATGCTAAGTTATTTTAAAATTTCCATTCAAATTAGTTATCTGTATCAGAAGATAATCTGATCAGTAAAAATATTATTACACTTCTTGCGACTCACAAAACCAAATTAGAACTGGAAAGGTAAGATATCAAAAGGATTGCCAGGAGTAAGATTCTGTGTGTGACCATGGTTGGTCCCTGTTGGATTTGTACATTGTGATTGTCTCTAAATACAGTATGAGATTTTTTTTATTCCATGGCACTGTTGCCTGGGTAGGCCTGAATGCACAGGATACTTATGTAGAGTTCTCTTAGCAAGCAACTGTAAAATACATACACTCATTCCTGGTGTCTGATACATCTCCTTGTAGTTTAATTTTTTTCATGCCATTCAAACTCTTCTCTAAAAGTGCTGGCCTCTTCTCATGGGCTTTCCTGTTCTGCTCTGCATTATTATACCTTTTATATCAAGTTTCTCTGAGTTCCATGTTACCATCTATTTCTTTCCATCTCCCTTCTCTAGCTCCTGTCTTCTTTGCTCTTGGATAAAACAGCTTGTCTTCCTTTCTGAGTTCGTTGTGGGCTTCACTGAGAGAAATGGAGAAGAATTTTCTTATCCTACCCTCTTTGGTATTAAAAGCCCTCTACTTAAGAATGAGCGTTGTGTCCCACAGCTGCAGGCTAGCTCTAACTAAGTTGTTGTCTGCCAATGTTTCATGTGTAGTTTAGTTAACTGTATCTAAATCAGATAGTAAACTGTGGTTTAGTTGACAACACTGTGAGCTGAGGATTAGGAGCTGAAAATTTTGAATATACTTTTGGGCCCTCTTGGACAAGATTTCCCTCAATTTAAACATTTTGCCAAACTTGTGTAAATTTTCCCAAGATTATTGGGAGGCACATATGATCCAAAGACCATTTCCTGTTAGATATCAGAATTGGAGTTTGAGAATTATATGTATGAAAAAAGGCATATATGCATATTAGTTTGCCAAAACTTTTTAATGTCAGCGAAAAATATTACCAGTCCTTCTTTCAGAAATCGCTGAATTGTGTTGCAAATTTTTTTCCACCATCATTGAGTATGATGAGAGCATAAGCCTGAAAAATTTTGGATTAACTCTTCTAACAATCAGAAAAAATTTGCCTTTGTAAGGAACCATACTGATGCAGAATTCAGTAGGTTTTGAATTTAAGTACTTTGTGTTGGGATCCTCATTACTGTGGTGTCTCTTTATAGTTTTTTTTCATAGAAGATATCATAACAGCATGTTTTAAAATCGGGTAATAGAGTCTAAATAGAAAACTCTGAAAGAACAAGCCTACAGTATACATTCTGCACTATTTTTATGTAGGAAAATAGCATACACTACCCAATAAAGTGAAGCATAATCAGTTGTTTGCTGCTCAAAGAGGAGGCAGAGGGGGATGCGAAGAGATTTACTCAGGGTGCTGTGTGGCACACATGCTTTGTTGGTACTACCACCTCACAACCACTGAGTTTCCCGAGTTTTTTGCACAACAGCAAACTGGATGAAGCATGACACAGAACTAAACCACTTTCTTTTGCTCATGCTAGATGGCTGTCAAGCGAATAAAGCATTTAGTCGTGTCAGTACCTCCTTGTGCCCTCCTGGGCCTTTGGGCCGCTGCATTGGCTGTGACCAGATTTGTGCCAAACTCAGCCTCGTATCCATCCCAGAGTCACTTGAGTTGCTCCATGTATAGAAGTGTCCCTTTTTGCACACAGCTTTGCTTTGCCTGGCACAGTAGTGCTCTATCCATGGCATGGATAATCTCCAAGTAACCCTTACCAGAGTTAAGAGGGTGATGATTGAATGGGGAAATATTAACACCTGGTGGTACTATCAGTTATACTTCTAGTACACGGATAATATGAATTCCAAGTAGTGATCTCACTTTGCAGTGCAATTCAAGATGTTTACTGGCCTAATCAGGTACTAAAAAATTATACCAACCACACCTGTGCTTTTGAGGACTGCTTATTTTGGCCAAGTATTCTTTTGAATGTTCCTTCCACTTAAAGAAAGCTTTGGAAGATGGTGAAAAGATGCTATTTGAGTCTTCTTTGTTTCATTATAATTCACTCATGTTTTTTAAAAAGTTTTATGTATTTGTGTATTCAGTGACTTAATTCAACTTCTCAAGGACAGGGTTCACTGTTGTGCCTGAGGAATTCTGTGACAACTGTAGTTTCATTTATACCTACACATATTTAGCTTTACACTTAAGTCAGTGTTCAGTTTATAGCACTGGATCTTGGCAGACAAAGATGTCTGCAGGAGGAGGATGGAGGAAGTAGAACAGTGCTTGAACAGCAGGTTGAAACTGATGAGTGGGACCATAGTGCAAAAGCACCTGATTGTTAAACAGTAGTAAATAAAACTAAACAACCAGTGTCTAGCTCTTCTTTTGAATCTCTGTACGTGTCAGATTAATTATTTTGAATCATGTCTTTTGTGAGGATGATCTAGTAGCTCAATTAAAAGTTTTGGTAGTAAAATCAATAAATCTGTTAACTCTTAGTTTATGTGGCTACTTAAAATGTCATAGGATTGACTATCCTTCACAAAATATACTTGTAAATGTTCAGACCAGTTTTATGCAAATTTCTTTCAGAGAGTAGCATTCTCTAGAGACTTTTTTTGGGTAACCCCTGTCCTTTTGCATAAGTAATTAGAAATAATAACTATTTATGGGGAAAATTATTAGATAGTTAGCTTGTCAACACACCTTTTTCCATTTTTGATGACTCATATTCAGCTTCATGCAGACTGTATTTCCTGTATTTCTTACTCCTGCTAGCACTCCTTATGTTTTCATTTCATGGATGTATGTATTACCTCACATACAGGAGTACTAGTGAGGAAAGAAATTAAAATGCTTTAGGGGTGCCTTGAGACATTCATGTGTGTGGATAACTGTCCCTTGGACAAAATTGGAAGTAGTGAAATTTTCAAAACTTGGGCTGTAAAGCCCAGCTGACAAGAGCTGTTCATGATTGCTGCTGTATGGAGAGTTTGTTTAGCAAAAAGCAAATATAATCCCTGGATAGAACTTTGCTTAAGAGATGGTGGTGGTGCACTGGCGTGCCAATTCATGAACGAAAAGCAGACTCATCAGTCTGTAGAGAGGTCATAGACTGGGAGAAACCCTAGCCATTTTCCATCCTTTGTATTTATATTCCATTTTCTTTACTAAGCTATTGTATATTAAGTTCATTCTTCATTTTTGCATAAATAGGGCAGCAAATATCTACTGTAGAAGCAATGGGATAAGCAGTTTCAAAAGATGGAATGAAATTTTGAATTCTTCTAGCATTGCCTTCCTCCATTTTGATACTCTTCTGGTCTTTAAAATATGGGAACAAAAGGAAGTTGGTGGAAGTTGTTTTATCAGTGTAAAATGATTTTTAAGTATAGGAAAAGACGGAGGAAAATTCAAGTTGACATTGTGATCAGCTCTCTTTGTTTTTCCAAACATCCTTGCCCAACTTTTACCCAGAGTCTGCCATTTCTTCTTTTAGGATCCATGGTGAATAGCAAAACGGGAATAGACATACACAATACTCCTTCAATCTGTAGACAGGAGGAGAGGCATTGGAGGAAGGATACTGCTTTCCTGCTCACAATAAGATCAACTCCTCCAGGATTCAAGGAAAATTAGTAGTTGCCTCCAACTAGTTTCTTACAATTTTATACTTGTTTTTCATGTTTAACATATGATAAACTTAATTATTAGCTGAACCTCACCATGTTTAAGGCAGTTTCTTTAGGTTTTGTTCAGGGGGAGGGGGTTTACAGATGAGAAATACTAAAGCACAGAGAAGTTAAATTCGTTGTATGTGTTCTTTCCATGAGTCAGCAGCACAAGTAGGAAATAGAGCTCATGATTATTCTTGGTCCCAGGGATATTTCATCCCAAGAATAGACTCATATACTTTAGTCCCTGAACCTGAACAATACCCTGTCCTTACATAGCTTTTAAAAATAATCATGGCACAGAAGCAGAGTTGAGCTGATTGCCAAATAGGATGGTAGGCAGTTTTTTCTGTGCAAGCATGTTGACAGGAACCTTTGGTTTCCTTTGTTTCCTCTGAAGTGTTAAGGAATGCTCCATTGTTACTGCTCCATTATCTGACTGTATTCTACACCTGTAGGTTTCTAAAAAAGAAGTGTTGGGGAGGTTTTTTGAGGGTTGGTTTGTGTGTTTGTTTTGTTGTTGTTTTGGTGGGAGAAGTTATTGTGTGCGGGGGTTTTTGTGTTTTTTTTTTTTTTTTTT
>VXAY01005691.1:1213745-1421650 GCA_013399855.1 Oxyruncus cristatus
TTTTTTTTTTTACTACTTCTTTTTCTTTTGTTTCCTGTCTGTGGAAGGGGAAGTTCTGGAAAAGGAAGGGGGATAATTGAGTCAGGGCTATACTGAATTATCAAGAGTGAAGTGCTAGCAGCATATATGATTGTTAGTCATGTTCCTATGTCTCCTAGAGATCTTCAAAACTTCACATATTTCTTCAGAATTTTTTCTGTTCTGTGATTTGTCCTGGACTTAATGCATTCCTGTTTGTGTCACTTGTCAATAATTAATGGCAGAAGTATAATCTGTCAAGGAGCTTTATGGGCAGCTATGATTTTCCTCATGGTGGCAAAATAAAAATGGGAAGTAATTTGGAAAGGTTTGGTGTTTTTTTGTTTTTTTTTTAACACAGTGGAAACCTGGGTCAGAAAACATAAATTCTGAACTTCGAAGAGCACAGTGTCAGAGCTCAGAACGTGGGTCTCTGCTTCTCTCCTTTGTACCTGAATCAAAAGACTCTATTCTTTTCCTTTGGATTAGTAACATGTATTTTGCAAGATCTTTGAATTCTACCACAACTCGAGCATATGGATCAGAAAGCTGTTCTGAATATAACTAATTATGTGAAATGAGCTCTGTACATATGCTTTGGATTTTGAAGCTTTAATATTTGGTGGGGTTGGATTTTTAGAAGTTAAAATAAACAATTCACTTTATGAAATTCACATTTCAGACTTTGTTTTATCTTAGTTCCTAGGCAGTTATGATTTACAGTTTTGCCAGCTAGCAGAACTGTCTTTGTACAGTTATTCTAAATAAGAAATAGAGAGGAATTATCTGTTATTTAGTGATACTTTGGTATATGTTTGTGTCAGATCTATCTGGAAAATATTTTTAGCTGTCAGATGGATTGTATTCTAGCTCTAAAGTCTCTTTTTCTGTGCCAGGTGATTGAGTTGTATATTATGACCTTGGAAAGTTTTGTTTATTACACCAGGTGGTTGTTTAACAAAGTACATCTATGTGGATGCAGAAGGATTAAGCACTTACTAGAGCAATGAAGAAGGAAACCCAGCAATAACCTAATTTTTGGAATGACATAAATAACTGCAAAGACATGCAGCCAGACTTTTCTTCCAGACTATGTTTTTCCTGGAAATATTGTAAAATATTTTTTTTTGTAGTCATAGTAATATACAGACATGAAAGTAAAAACTATATACACTTGTAGCATGTAAGTAGGTTTATGCATTTTCAAGTTGTTGCATGAACTACAAGTGTGTATTGCTAAAATGACATTGTCTTGGTTACTGTCTGTGGAATCCAGTAATTCTGAAGGATCGGGGCACTTTACTTCGTGTATTTATGTATAGGCTGGTTCTGCCAAGCATATTTGGAGCTCTCCAAGTTTGGAGCTCTCCAAGCATCTTGCTCTGTAGGCAGTACATGCTGGACGCAGGTGTTCCTCCCACCTCATAATTCAGGCCAGTGGCAGAAGGGAAGTGGTGCTGCCTAATTCCCTGTGCAGTCCTGTTTGCTGGACCATATTGCCTTCCAACAAGTAAAATTAACTTCCATGCAGCGATTACAAAATTGACACAGACAAAACCTATCTGTCTTATTGCATACTGATCATGCTTGGCTCTCCTGTTTAGCAGATCCAGGAGGGTAGGACTGCTTCAGACCTCCTACTAGGTGCTGCTGCTCTGGTTTGGCTGGGATGTTGTAATATTTTCATTATTAAGCCCTGTTTTCAAATTACATGTGACTGGTATTTGAAAAGTCCTTCAGTTATTAAATCTTTTCATCCTTACCCTCTCCCTGCATTTGAATAGAAAATTGATTCAGAATATAGAAATCTACCAAGTAGTGAATAAACTCAAAGTTCTTATTCACAGACTTTACTGTCTGTATTTTAGAAATCTTACTGATTAGGTGTAACTCCAAAAGATACATTAATTTTGTAATAAAAAAATGCATCTTTCTTCTGATGAGACAAAAGGTCTTTACTGGTTCAATAGACATTTACAAATTTTTACTAAATAAAAATTCAGTTTTTAATTTTTGTGTCTTGGGTGTTCTGGATTTGATTCAAACCATGTTGGTTCTTCAGTAGATCTGTCATATGCAAGCATGTTTGTCACCAAATCACAGACTATGACTGAAAAACTGGTACTTCAGAAATCAAGTTCTACAAGGGATTTGAACTGTAT
Source organism: Oxyruncus cristatus (assembly GCA_013399855.1). Classification (NCBI taxonomy): domain Eukaryota; kingdom Metazoa; phylum Chordata; class Aves; order Passeriformes; family Cotingidae; genus Oxyruncus; species Oxyruncus cristatus. The sequence continues at coordinate 1,215,926 of VXAY01005691.1, forward strand.
GGCATCAGTTTGACTTGGCAAAGCAGAGGTAACAAAATCTAAGCATGAATCATAGCAAAAATACCAACTACTGGTTGAGTATGTTGCAAGTAATATGGAAGAGATCTATGCCATGTGTTACATAAAATGCAGTTAATATAGTGTCATTTAGTGTTCAAATACTCTTGTAGTTTACTACAGTAGCTATTACATTGTGGAGAATGATCATCTTGACTCACTTTGGTATAAAGATAGCAGTGTTGTTTATTTTTAATTTTGGAAAGATCTGGTTTTTCTCATCAGCATGAAATTGATCCTCTATGGAAATAAAGGTGATGTTTATGCTCTGTTCCAGGCCTAACACAGCTAAGGAAAGAAATTCCACCTCTAACTTGCTCCTGGTTGCCAGTGAAATGATATTAAAATTTTGAACTCTGAAGGCTGGCTGCTGACACCTTAAAACCATAGTTTCTCTATGATTTGGAATGCACTTTTTTGAGCTGTAGTTCCAAGGTGATCTCTTAAGATATCTCTCACCTGCTGGAATCTAGTGAGTCAAAAGGTGTCTCAGGAGCATGTGTCTGTCTGCTCAGCTCTTCTGTGCCACTGGGTCAGTATTATTGTCCCTTTGCCACTTCATCAGACTTTACTGTGACCAGAAGAAAAGCCTTTTTTACTGCAAGAGGTACAGACTGAGGTGATCAAGATTGGTTTAATTACAGCTTGGTGGTGGGAATGAGATCTAAAATAGGTGTTTAGATTCAATAGTTCTTTGGCTTCTGTTAGAATTCTTCACCAGAATGCCAAAGCTGATTGTTTTAGTTGTTTATTTCAAATAAGTGGGACTTAAATACCTTGTCTTACACTTACGAATGGAAAATAAGATGGAAAATTTTTGACAGTGCTCTGTCCTTCATATGGGGGGTGGAAGAAGGGAGTCATCCTAACTTGAAAAAGAGGGCTGCACAGACTGCCAAATGGATAAAGTACAGTATGTGCTTCCTGAGATGTCATAGAAAAGCTCCTCCCCAAGACCTCAAAAGTACATGTGCTGAAATGGATAGACATCTTCAGACAAGTGAAATGCATGGATAAGAAGAGTCACTGGCCTACCCTAATGGCATCATCTCCACACCTTGTATAATTCTTGAAAATCGTGTCTGAAATCATTGAGCTTTGTGTCTTTGTCTCAAGAAGGTACTGAGATCACATAAGCACATCTAAGCAAAAATGATTCAGTGTGTGCTTTGTTGTTCTAAAGAAAACAATACATAAGTGAAAAATTAAGACATGATTTATAATGGCTATTTGATACCAAAGAAGGACTTGAGATAATCATCTGGTAGATAAGAATCAAAGTTAGGGAGGAAAAACCAGATACCCTGCCTATAAATTATCAAGAATGTGCCATTTTCTACTGTGTGTGCACGCTTCAATGCATGTTCAAGCACAGATAAGGCTTTAGCTGGTTTCAAGTTTCACTGTTGCAGTCAGATAAAACAAAGGTATCTTAGTTTGATATTAAAACATTTTTTCTTGTTTATACAAATGCAAACAAAAAATAATTTTACTTTTTTCCTTTCTTTACGATCTTGTATAATGAAACAAAAGTGTACTGATGCACTTGGTGACTGGTGCTGTTCGAAGAGGGAAGGAACAGGCTTTGTGATTTAGATAGAATCACTTGGATGCTTGTCTATGCTGTGCATTTGCTGTCCAGATCCTACCAGCCGTTGGTTCTGGTCATGTACTGTGCAGTTCTAGCTAACAGGCAGTGCATCTGCATGGACATGAGCGTACAGACACACACACTCTCCTCTGGGCAAGGAAGTGCCCCAGGTGGCACCTCTACGTGACTTCATCCCCTAATTCACTACAGGGGTCATGAGCCCAACAAGCTCACTGGGTGAATTTGTACCTGAAAAGAACTCCTACAGCACAGTATGTTAATGTAGAGCATTAATTGTACCAGTCAAGGGAGAGCTCTGTTCAAACTTGCACTGAGTCATGTTCTCATCTGTCCTGAGAACAGAAAGCTTCTTGTTTAATATTGGGTTTAGGGCAGGCTGAGGAAGCCACATTAAAATAGCTGTTGCTTGCTCCTTTGCATCAGGCTTGAGTTCTGAGGAGTAAAATAATAAAGAACGCGTGTGTTTAATTAAAGTACAAAGGAAATAGGAAGGGGGATAGCAAGGAACAAATCCAGAAAATAAGGAGCTATTGAGCATCATAATTATAGACATCTGATTATACTGGAGGAATTAAAGGACTCTGAATGAATTAGCCCTGCAACCATTCTTAATCTTGAGGGGAGGGAGAGTGTATTCATCAGAAGTTGCTTTGTTTGTTTTAAATTACTGATGTTTTTGAAACAGCTATCTTTATCATTATTTTCTTGGTAGCAAAACCTATAATAAAATCTGCAACACAGCTTCCACAGGAATCTCTATTATAAGTGCTCAGATTTAGTTGAAATAATTACTACTTCAGTGCTAAATTGAGTGTTCCTTTAGGAAGACCCCAGGAAATACGTTGAACCATTTTTTGAGATTTTGAGCATTCTGAAAGCTATTTGGTATGCATGTGTAAAGCAGTCTCTGTTAATCTGTCCATGTGATTAGGATTTATTTAAATTTATTTAAACACTGTCTTTAAGCTGTCTATAAGTTACATGACTGATATGCACGTTAATGAGTTTTTCATTAAATTTTTTGAGACATTATTAAGTAGTATCTGAGTTGGTGAAAGAGAATGGGCTTGACATAAACAGACCGCTTCTAACTCAGTAAAATACTCCATTAAAAGAATAGAAATCCTTCGGTCTCCTGTATAGTGTCTGTTTCATATATTAGCTGGGGAAATACCCTTTTTTTAACTGCAGGGAGCATCTAGAGATTCTCCAGGCATAAATTCCCATAAAGTTTGCTTTATCCTTCTCTCTCCTCTCCTTTTGATTTTTTGGGGTTTTTTATTTGCTCGGTTGAGGGTTGTTTTTTTTTTTATGTATTTGCTGCCTGATTAGTTTAAATTCTTGGTTCTGCCATGCTGAAATAAAATAGGAACACACAAGCTTAATGCTCTAGAAAGGTATCTGAATATGCAGTTGAGAACTCAAATCTGCTCTGTTGCCAAAGAAGTAATTTTATATTCATGAAGACTTATGATAAATACATCCTCAGGAGTGCTTGGAAACACAAACTACTGTTTTGTATTTCTTTGTGTTTTCAGTGTTTCTCAGTGTTTTTCTTGTGTCATGCAGTGATTATTGTGAAAATACGCAGGATATATGAAATACTGAAAGATTGATGAAACTTACTCGGTTCTAAGGATTTCATGTGATTTTCCCCCCCTCCCTCTTATTATATCCACAGGAGAAACTTGACGAAGCTGTCTCTCATCTTCAGCCACATGCTGGCAGAAATCAAGGCTATTTTTCCAAATGGCCAATTCCAGGGTGATAACTTTCGAATCACCAAAGCTGATGCTGCAGATTTCTGGAGGAAGTTCTTTGGAGAGAAGTAAGTAGTAACAGTTTGCCAAATCCTTAAGTATTTCTACGCATAAGCATGAAAAAAAATGAACTTTTCAAAAACCCAAATAATGGTTCTAAGTATGTTAGTGGGCATTTTAAAGGAAGTTTCTCATACAAGTCTTTAAATTGGCTGAAATGGCTACAGTCATTGTTATAAATTTTTTTTTCAGTGTTGTAATTCACTCAAAGGACGAATAAAAACATATGGGCAGTCCTGTCAAGGGTACTTGTACTCAGTCTTATTGCACAAAGTTTATTTGTTCCGTTCTCTGGTGAAGATGGTACATTGCTTTCACAAAGTAAGGGCAAATCATGTCCTTTCATATTACATATTTATCCTACAAATAAAAACTCCAAAGTCTGAATTAGGATCTTGATATTAGTTTCATGGACAGTATGTTTCCTTATTCCATCTTTAACTTTCTAACTACTACAGTATTTAGTGGAATGAAATGTGTGGAGTGTGAATATGTGATTCAATCCATATACCAGATACAATAGTGAAAATGTAAAAGTAGGCAGATGTGGTGTTCTTGGTTTGTTTCTGGGAAAAGAAGTTTCACTTATAATACACATCTAGGCTAATACAAGATGTGTATCTTGTTCACTTTGTCATATGGAATGTTTATATGTGTAACAGTGGCACATAAGAGGAATGCCAGAGGCAGGATGTTTGTGTACTTTACATTATAAGAGAGCAGTCATAATGGTCATCAGGTCTGACACTTTTCAAAATGTAGGCAGGACAATTTCTGCATTTTCTGAACATGAGAAGCTCTTTAAAATAAGTCTTTCATTCTTTATTTAGAACACCAGCATAGTAGATTGGCACTTCTGCAAATCAGTTCTGTTCAGTATGAATTTACAACAGTTTCACTTCCATGTCTTTTTTGCTAGTCTAAACACACCTACTGCTAGCTTTCTGCTTTCTGGTTTTGTGACAGCGTTGTCTGGTAATTTCATTCTTCTGACAAGTTTCTTTCCTGTGTAAATAATATTGGAGTGTGATTAAGTTGCTATATCAGTCTTCTTTTTTGTTAGAGGAAAGGAATCTGACCATGTCTTGTGTGACCCATTTTAATGTGAATATCATTTTCAAAATATCTGCAAAAGTTCAACTAAAGTCTTCTGACGGATTAACTTACATGACATGTAGGGCTCTCTATCAGACGAGGCTTTTAAAAAACATGTCAGTCAAAAAAAGAAAAACAGGATCTTTGAAAAAAATGACTAATGATCATGTTTGTTCACTGTTTCTATTTTCTCTTCCTCTCTTTTTCCCCCTTGCTTAGCAACTCTGAGAACGTAAATTTCCTTGTGGTCCTTCTCTTTTCCTGTTGGGCTCTGTCCTTGAATGACCTTTACCAGCTGTCTTGATCACAAATTGCACTGCTGTCACTGGGATTTACAGATCTCATCTTCAAGCTGCTATTTCTTTCTGTTTTGTCCGAACCAGTTTTTTCAGCTCCCCTGTTCACGATGGTGTTCCTCTTTGAGTTTCTTGAGGAACTTCTACTGTCTGTGAGAGATTCAAGTGCTTTTCTTCCAATGGTTCTGCCAGTTTCCACTGGGAGGTAACACAGTAGAGAGGTACTTGAGGTGTCAGACAGTAGGATGCTGTAACATATTAGTAAGTTTTTACCACAACAAGGTTGGTAAGAAGAATTTTGCAGCTGCATCGGTTCGTCTGAACAACTCCACTCTACCCTTGTCTTTCTCTTGCTCACACTTGACTCTTGTCTTACCTAACTCTATGTATAGAATGCAACTTTAAGTGTGAACTTTCAGTACTAATCCTCTGACCTGCTCCATTCCTCCCGTGTGTACTTTGATAGGGAGTTTTGTGGGGGCTTTTTTGTTTGTTTTATTTTAATATTTTTTATGTTGTTGGGGTTTGTTTGTTTTGGGGGTTTTTGTTTGTTTGTTTTCACAGGGGCACACCTCTACATGACAAGCACATGGATGTTTGGGTTTTGTTGATTTTTTTTTTTTTTTAGTTAAAATCAGGAATGTTTAGGAATCAAGGCAGTTTAGGAACATTCAGTTAATTACATATGTAACCTTGGTTTTGTAGTATAGCCTGGAAGTTTTTTGAGTTCTTTCTGGTCAGAGGCTCTACTTTCAAACTAGGTAAATAACCACTGTTACTGATGTTCCCAGCTCTTTTCTAATAAATTAAGCTGTTTTAGTTACCTGTCTTCCAAGCACTGAACAATAGATCTGTGCTTGGCAGCCTTGCCATTATCTCAGGTTTAGTTAACTGTGCTTAAGTAACTGTAAAACATGTAACAACATGTATGTCAAATAAACAGATGAGGAAAAGGTTTGTTTGGCATTATGTTTAGTCTCTTTATTAAACAAAATGCCTGAAGCTTTTTGAACGTTAATTATTTTCTAATCCATTTAGAAGTATAGGCAGGTATGCCTGTAAGCCACATCCTTTACAGCGGGCCTGTTATGACAAATTAGTTTGCAAATATGCTGGTATCACTTCCCTAGAAGCAGAGCCTACATAAAGAGTTTGGATGTTGCAAAGAGCTGATAAAATCTTTTTCTAACCTGGCCATCTAAAGGTAGGCCCCTAGGAGCGTCTAACACCTCCAGCTCTAGTTAGGTATGCAGTGCAGTGAAGGAGTGCAGGGAGGAACTATATTGCGTGTTCCCTGGCTGCATCTCTATTTTACAGGGCAAGCCTGGACTCCTCGCTTGTTTGCGAAACTTTGGGGTCACTAAGTAATGCTGCTCAAGATGAGAGCATAAATAAAAAGTAAGTTGTGTTGGATCTTGGCTTCTGATTGGTAAACTGCAGCGCAAGATATAACTCTTATGCAGTTTGATCTGATTGGAAGGAGGGAATTTGAACTATTAGATTAATTTATGCTTTTTTTTCAACATAGCGTTATCATGAAAACAATCTTCTTACCTCTAAAGACAATGAATTGGAGGCTTTTATATAATCAATTTTCTGTACTGATTTCTTTCTGAAATATTCTAATTGTTTTATTTTTTAGATCTTAAATACTCTAAATAGCAAGAAGCTCATAGATAGTAATTTATGTTTTCAAGTTGACTGTTTGGCTTTCCGTTTTTTAAAATGTGACCTACAGTTCCATTTATAGAGAGCAAAATATGTAATTTGCTGAGAAATAAAATCCAGAAGATACAATTTCCATGATTTCAGTTTGTAGTTTAAAAAAAAAAATTAATTTCTTCCATTGCCCTTCTCCAGTGAATGGGGAACTCTTAATTTTGTTGGTTACATTTGTCTGTCTGAGCACTTGCTGCAAAATTGTGCAACTGTAATTGAGTTTATTCATCCTGTTATGTGTCACAGGATGCAGTCCTTTTGTTTTTCAAGCTAGTCAGGTGTGCATATGCATGGCTTCAAACCCATGAGCAAAATAAATGTCTAGGCTATTTCAAGTCTTTGATCATACTTAAGCTGCTCTTTTAATTTTTGTAGAAAACACAGAAATAGAACTCAGCAAGCAATTTGAATGGCTCCCTCAGAGCAATGTGCTGAGATAATCACGCATTTTTGACCTTCAAATACTTCCTAAACTTTCACGTTCCTGGTACACCTCTACAAAACTTCTAGATAATGTCAGTGGCTAGAAATGCTTGTCTGGAAGAGAATGCTACACGAGAACGCCACTGATAAGGGAAATCATCAGCCCTCACATAGGCAGAGTGTAAAAGGAGCAAACAGAACCTTTACAATGGTGAGGTTTTTCCAGTATTGCAAGTTTCAGAGGAGAGAGGGGAACCTTGGAAGTTACAGGATATTTGGAAAAGATGTGGAGAGATTAATGTAGGGTTTAGGAATGTATAGGGTGGGAGCTAATGAGATTTTTGATTATCTGGCAATAACAGCAGTATGAAGAAGGAAAAAATGGAGGAATTGATTTCTCTGCAAGGACAAAGTAGAGTAAGTATCCAAATTAGGGGGTATGTGAGGAGTCATTCAAAAGGCTGAATGACTGGAGTAGGCTCTCTCTGGCATTTTCACAGGCTGTGAGAGTAGAACATCATAAAGGGGTTTTGGCTGAAAAAGAACTAAGGAATAAGTTGACACAAGCTTTACACCATGGCAGTCAAGCTCAAGATTTTAGATTAAGACCTGTACCAAGAAAGAGCTTGGCAGTGTCAAAAGGAGGAAAACAGTGAAATTGAGAAGATGTGATTTTCTTGGATTTGTCCTGATTGCTAGAGTACAACTACTGGAGCAAGTGGTTTTAGTGGAGTGAAACCCATGGTTTACCACTATAGTTGTGTTGAAGCAAGTGTGCTAGTTAATGTACAACTAAACTGTAATGTTAAACAGAACTGTGAAATTGCAAGGCATGTAATCAGCAGTTACATTTGTCTACAGATACTTTAGTAACCCCCAGTGGGTTGTAAATATGCATATAAAATGTAATCTGATAGCATCTCCATTATCCACATTTTATTCCTGTATAGTGCTTGATAATTTCCCTTGATTTCTTGCTCACTTTCATAGCACCTTACATCTTTCACTAGTTTTCTGTTCTGAGTAGAAATGTGCAAAATACCACTGGGAGAAATCCTGAACTGAAAAGGAGAGTGGGTGAGATGACCTAAGAGATCTTTCAGCTTCTGAATTTGAAAGCTACAGTGAAGTCATGCAGGGCTTGGTAACTATTGAAATTTGTGATTTGTGGCTGTCTTCGTGTTGCAGAATGAATCAACAGCAAAATGTCAATGTTCTTAGATTTTCAATTCTCCGTAGTTATGCCATTTATTTTTAACTTTTAAGCTTTTATTCTTCATTATGGAACTTTAAAAATTTGAAAGCATTTCTGTTATTGTTGCCAGATAAATTGATTTTCTCCCACCTTTTAGTTTCTGAGAAAATAGAAATTCTTTCACTGCTGGGGTCAAAAACATTACTATTTTAATGCTCCTATACTTTTTTCTGCATGAGGCCTGAAATTATTTATCTTTTTTATTGGAATTTATGAAAAAATGTGACTATTGATTTCTCAGTAGCAGTTAAACACTGTATTTCAAATTGATATTCTAAACTTTGAGTAGTTGTGGTTCTGCTGTGGTCAGTGCTTTTTGGCTCAGGGTAGAAGAGATGTAGCCTCAGTGGCTTGGGTTCAGAGAAGAAGCAGTAAAACAGGCAGACCACAATGCACAACTTATCTGACAGCTAAATGTTTTTTTCAAGTTAGAGAGACCTCACAAAAGCTAAGTTTTAACACCTTGTTAATCCCCTTAATTTACTACTTGGTTTTCTGTTCTTACTGCTGATAGTGCCCAAGAGCCCAAGTGTTGCCTGAACGCTGTAAAAATACAGACTGAAGGGTTGGTCCTGGCCCAGAGAGCTTCAAATCTGAGTATGAACTGTAGTGTAAAGGGACACCAAAGAAGGAGAGAGATTAAAGAGGAAGAGGCAGTGATCCAAGTGCTGTCGCCTTCATCACCATCAAGAAGGTGTTTTGGCAACAGAAAATTTTAAAGAGAAGGATATAAACGGGAATGGGACACTTGGAGTGCGGGTGTATCCTGTTGGGGACACTTCAGGAAATGCAGACTTCTGCATTTCTTAAGGAACTTACTGTCTCTCCAGCAATGTCCAGTTACATGGCTTTGGAAGTGGATTTTTTTTTTTTTTTTNTTCTTTCCTCGGCTGATCAGTAGCACAGGAAATATGTATTGATATGCTTGTTTAAACTTGAGCTAGAGACAGCAGGAACTGTTCCCTGGGTACTAGGGAGACATAAATCTCACTGGACCTTTTTCCTACAAATACAAGATGAACAAGTTTGAATAAGAAGACAGATAATATAATAGAGAAGAGCTAGTCAATGAAAACTTGTAAGACAGAATTAAAAAACAGAGAACGACAACAGTCTTCCAAGCTATTCTGGGTAGCCAAGAATTTGGTAAATTGCTTGTACAAAAGACAAAGAAAAGAAACTTGTAATACTTGGCACATGAGATGGTGAGACAGCAGAACAGATTCTCAGTGGATAGGCAGGAGAGGCAGTGTTTTAAGTCTAAAAGCACGTGCAAAGGTGTGCTGTGCTTTGGATTTGTGGTTAGAGATCAGACTTGGAAATATATACATAAGTGTATCCTGTTGGGGACACTTCAGGAAATGCAGACTTCTGCATTTCTTAAGGAACTTGCTGTCTCTCCAGCAATGTCCAGTTACATGGCTTTGGAAGTGGATTTTTTTTTTTTTTTTGTGGTATATTTTCCCCATTTCATAAGGCTCATTTTCTCTCTTTTACCTTCTCTATTCTCTTGCTGGAGTCATCTATATTTGTTCTGAATGATGTCACTACTTAATGACTGTATTGGCACGATATGGCAGAATTCCTTTTTTCCCCTTAGGATTGAACTTCTCAAGCCTTCTGTGTATCAATTATTTTCTCTACAGTTCAGAAGCAGTGAAAACGTGGCTAAACTGAAGCAGCAGTCTTAAGAAAATTCTCTGTTCAGTGGTGATAAATCAAAATCCCTGTTGCTCATTGCAGACTTACAAAGAATGTTGTTTCTATCTGGGTCAGTATTTGCTTGAATATTTTTGAGTTTGCTCTGGATACAGTAATGGCCTTTTCATGTTGTGTTTTCTGGCAACATTTGAGAAAGTCTCTTGCAGACAAAAATGTTCACTGTAAGTTTAAGTTATACAGGTACTCTGTTTACCTTCCTAGACATTCTTGTGGTCTGCTCTGGTTCAAATGGAAGCAGTGTCACTTGACATTCCAGAGTAGCTGTGTTTCTGCAGTTTTACCCAAGTGCTGTACTCTGCACGCTCAGAAAATATTTGCTTTCTCTTCAGATTTATTTTAATGTATTTTACTTTTTAATAATGTAGCAGCATTCAGGGCATTTAAGAAAATTCTATGTACACATGATCAGGGCAGGAGGGAAGAGAAGACCTAAATTCCTCTGCCAAATTGCTTGAAAATCACATGCTAGACACTAATCCTTTACCTTTAAGCGTATGGAGGTTGTGTGGGTGGTGTTTAAAACACTGTATTTGAGATTATAGAGTGATACTTCACTTTGATGTGTGACAATAATAGTAAATAGCTACCATTCTATGTAATAGTATTTTTAAAAAGCTTGTACTTGGATCAGAACACTTTTGAATTCATCATTCTTCAAATATGCTTACTAGTTTTACTATTACAGAAGAAAGGGGGTAGAAGTAGTGTAATTTTGAGAGGCTTGTGGAGAAATGGCTTATTTTAGGGTTTTTGACAGGAGAAATGGCCTATTTTAGGGGTTTTGACAGGACTCTTTAAGAAGACAATCCCAAGGCAAATACCAAGATCCAGATAGTTTTGTTGATTGGAGTGGTGCACAGGAAACTTCTCCAGGAAATATTTTTCAGGGTCATTTGTTTTATTTTGTTTTCTTTCCTTAAATTGGCATGGATTTCTACTCTAATGACGAGGAAAGGCAGTACAAGGACCACTATATGGTTAAATAGCTTCCTAAGAGCTTGGCAGGTAAAAATTAGGTTTTCCTTGTAAAAGGTCCTCCGTGTCGTTTTTCTGCTGTACAAGCTGTCCGTCTCTGCTTTCTTCATATTTTTGTTTCCTTGTAATATAATCTCTCTGAAGATTTTTTTTTAACTAATAGAAGGTACCATCCTCTCATGTGAGACTCCACAGAACACTGTCTCAGCTGGAGTCAGTCATGGGCACTTCAGCTACAGGGGATAGCTTACATAACTACAACAAAATATCTAAAATACTCAGAAACTGCACTTCCTCAACCTGATTCTATAGAGAACTAATGTTACCAAGACGTCAAATCACATCTTTCTGATGAGCTGTAGCAGAGCTGACTGACTCATTTCTTCCTAGACAAGTGTCCAGAGGTCAGCCTAATAGCATGAGGCATGTGCAGAATGCCTGCCAACCTCTAGTGCAGGGTGTCATTAGGGCACGATGCAGCAAACATTACAAGGAGAAAGATCCCTGAAAATATTTACAGGAGATACCTTCTGTGGTTCAGCAGCTGAATGCAGCAGGCAATGTTTCATTGTGGAGAGGATTCAATTTTTTTCTTCCTATAGGGGAAGTTTTTTAGATACATAAATAAGTATATTAACAACAATCTAAGCATGCTATTAATTAGGACAGTCCCAATCTCAACCTTGGTTTGATTGGTCCTGTTTCCTTCCCTCTCCACTGCCCCTGCCACCATCCCAAATGATAAAAATAACTCTTCAGATCTGAATAATGAACAGGTGCCTTCAAAGGCAGTATGTGCCCTAAAACACAAGACAGCAAGAGCAGTGAAATGTTAATTCAAACAGAAACTCGACTTGCCGTCTACGAAAGGCTCTTTCAGCCCCTCGTCACTGTGGGAACCATTCTGTGTGATCCCTCCCAGATCTCTGCCAGAGGACGGTGTTTCTCGGGGTGCCTGGAAGGTCACCAGGTTTCATTGATGTAGGAGCTGGAGGAGAGGATGTTGCAGAAACCTTCACCTTGTGAAGGCTCGGTAACGCCCTCGTTTCAAGTGACTGTGTGAAGTCTGCAAGGTCTCAAAAGAGCTCAGCATTATATAGATGTAAACTGGAGAGAGACATTAGGGGAGAAATTACCCCTGGCTGGTGCTGTTTCAAAATACTTAGGAATGCTAACTCTATAAAAGTAGCTGCTGAGAAATAGGAGTTAGCATGTTTCAACAACCAATTCTCACCTTTGTTTCAAAAAAGTAGATGAAAGACCTATTCCACGATGCTGCAGGAAAAAAAAGATCTGCTGAATTTAGTGAATTTTTAAATTTTTCAAACACTTGTTCTCCGAGAAATCCCACAAAATAAGTTTAGATGTTACTTCATTAGCTAATCACTCATTTCCCAACATCTGGTTTCTCTCCTAGCCAAAATATTAGTGAACAGAGCTCTAAAAACATATTCTTCTGAAGACTTTTGTTTCCTCTATTGCTGGTGGGGTTTTGGGGGTGCAGGGTGTTAGTGAATAGATAGCTGAAGATCCTACTTATTAATTGCATCTAACGAACATGTTTTTATGAAACTCATGGGCAAGGCATGATAAACCAGTTCTAAAGGTGTAGTATGGTTATGATAATATCTGATAGATTCTCTGTTGTTTTTTATTTAAGGGTTATTGTCTTAACCCTTAAAAAAACCCAACAAAGCAACAAAACAAACACCCCCTCCCCCAAAAAATACCAAAACCACCAAAAACCCGCAAATAAAACCCAACAAACAAAAGCCCGCATGATCCCAATGCTGTAGCCATTTAGGGTGGTTTACAAAGAGAAGCAGAAAACATTTCAGAACCAGGGTTACAGGAGCTAAATAAGCAGTAGGCACTTGAAGTAAGGCAACTTTAATACCACAGAAGCACAGACATTTTTTTAGGTTTTTTTTTGTCTGCAGTTAGTGCAATGTTTCATTCTCTCTTTGCCCTAATGAAAATTTGATGTGCATTCTTTCTTAAATGGCATCTGATGTGGTATCTCTCTTCAGCTCTTTGTGGTTTCCTGTTTTTCATACACAGATGAAAGTATCTGCGGAGATCTATTGAACTTCCCATTTTGTCATTTATGACTTTCTCGGTATAAGCCTCCATGTAACAAGTAGATTTCTTTGCACTTAGAAGTGTAGTGAATGTCTTCTGCAATAGAAATGCAGGAATGTGTCTTTAGAGCTGTAATTCAAGTTGCTATTTGTTTTAATTTAGGTGAACTGTATACTATTTGTTACGCAGAATCAACTTAATACAATCAGTCTTCTCCCTCTCCTTATCCTAAGTAATATACTTTCTGCATGAGAAAATAGCTAGAAAAACTAAGGCAATTTGGATTAATAAAATTTGCAAGAAATGTGAGTGAGTTTGTGAGGCCTGTGTCTTTTGTCACTTTAGCAGTTATTAAGAAAATATTAATATGAATGTGTGAGATCTTGTCCTGAACCACTCTAGTGGTTAATAATTATATGTTGGTTATATTTTAGTTAATTAAAATGTTTTAAAATACCTTTTAACCTGACCTCAATGTGAAGTAGAACATTTTTAAGAGAAGGTGTTATGGCTTTGCAAAATTTGGATTTGAACGTTAGGACATGAGAAGAATTGCTATTTTTGAGCAATTTCTTATAGTTTTGAGAGTGATGAAATCAAGCACATTCAAGTGATCAACTTCATGTCAGATTCTGAAAACAAGTATTTGGTTGATAAAATAACTAACCTGCACTGTCTCCAGCTAAGCATATAGAAACTGAGTTTGACAGAATATGGCTTTGTCTAATAGTGAAGTTAATTTTAATTTCCTGTCTATTAAAATTTATGTAACTATCATGGGCTATGACAGGGCTTCTACCGCTATCAGTGATACCTGGTTGATTTCAGTCATGTTACTTGACCAGTGTTTACAAACTTTAACTATAAAAAAAAATCCCAACAAACTCATCACAACAGATACTAAATTGATCCTTATCATTCTGAGAAGAGAGGCTGTGATTAAAGGAGTTCTTTACCAGGCACAGAGCTGGACCTTTCCATTATTTTTGAGGGTATGAGATTGGTTGCTACACCTGCTTGGTAGGGTATTTCAGTTTCTTCAGAGTTGTTTTTATTGTCCTACTATGGAAGCTTGAATATTTATCATTTTGAAATAAATGACACTTTGTTTGACTGTATTTAAAAGAAGGTAAACCATTCTTTTATTTGCTTAGACTGCTTTCAGAAATTTTTAATAGTTTTTAATATTTTTTTTTTTGTCTGTAGAGAAACCAAAGTAATGTTCCGCTTCAGTTCAGTTCTGATGTCTAAATGAGGTATCCTATCTTAAGTATGTGGGTTTATTGAAATTAATTGTTTCTACCCCTCTCACAGAACTATAGTGCCATGGAAAGTGTTTAGGCAGTGCCTTCATGAAGTTCATCAGATTAGCTCTGGTTTGGAAGCAATGGCTCTTAAATCTACTATTGACTTGACCTGCAATGACTACATTTCAATTTTCGAATTTGATATCTTCACTAGATTATTTCAGGTAAGATTTGAAAATTTTAGATACTTGTGTGAACTTAAGAAGCTTAATGCCCTGAGACCAAGGAAGCAGATTTTGTTGGAAAACTGAATGAACTGAAACACTATGATTCAGATATAAATTGTGCATTTCTTTTAGTCCTTTAGCAGTGTTTGGGACAGCAATACCTACGTCTGAAAAACTGAAAACATCACCAAAACCCGCCTTATTTCTGCACATATCTAGAGTTATTACAATATCTTTGTGTTTGCTGCCTACTTTTGACTATTTTTAAATACATTCCTAGAAATGCAGACCTCCAGGTAATCTAAGTTTTAGTTGTTTTTCATTGTACTTTTGTATCACTGTATACTTACATGAAGCGTTTCTACAAACATAAGGAAAGTTACATACTACTTTTTTTTAAGCTAAATGTTGGCCCAACTCTTTTCTTTATGAACATATTTTTGTCGTTAATGCAGTGCTGTTTATTTACAATAAGGAACTATGTTTGGGAAAAGCATTAATTATATTATTGTTATAATTGTTATGTTAATAGGCAATATTTATCTGAAATAAGCTTGTTATGTGTGTTATGTGCGTCTGTTAACCTTGTGTCCCTTCTGCAGAATATACTTGAAGTATTTTAGTCAATACAGAAGGCTGTGTTGGTTTGCATCCATATAAGATGTATTGATTCTAAATTTGTCACTTTGGATATTTCTTTTGTATATAGGAATCACTGAGATATAAAACTATTTGTTTGATCAGTTAGTTTCTTTACCCTGTACAGTGATGAACTCGTGCAGAGCCTCAAGTTGCACTTTAGAAAGTTTAGACTGGATGTTAGGAAAAAATTCTTCACTGGAAGAATTATCAAGCACTCAGGAACATGATTTAGTGGGGGACTTGACAGAGCTGGCTTAATGTTTGGACTTCATGGTCTTGGAGATCTTTTTCAACCTAAATGATTATATGATTATTCTTTAGCCTATTGGAGATATGTTCAAAATACCAATTTTACATCATTGCCTGGGTCTCTGTTTGTTCTGTTTTCCATGTTGTTCTGTGATAATCATTGTTTAGCTGTCTTAGTTTTGGTGTTATGAGAAAAGGTGTCATTATGAAGTCGATGCTAAAATTTGGTGGAAGTGATTAATGGTTTTAGTATACAGTGTTTTGAATTTGATCATCTTTTTTTCTGAGTCAAAACTATCACAGTTGAAAATGCTAATGGCGTCAGTAGTCTTTCTGTTTAATTTAACCGCAAACATCCGTCACTTACTTTCTTCATGAGGCCATTGGTGGTTTGATTCGTTATTTTGCCTTCTGCTAGAAAAAGGGGATTGGCAGTACTGATATATGTAAGGAGAGAAGACTGGTAAGGATTAACTTTTAATTTGACGAGGAAGCAGACAGATTTTTTTGCCAAACAGATTACCAACTGGTGCAATAGCTGCGTAACTGTTGAAGTGAACTTGCACTGAACTTGGTCTGAGAACCTCTCCCAGAGGTTACATTTTGCCTCTCTGGTTTTTAAACAGCTTCTGTAACTATTCATACACCTACAGAGAGAAAATCCCAATTAAGTAATCAAAACACTGTTTTGCCAACTGTGGGTTGTGTTACAGAAAAGCTGCATTTGTAATGATGCTTATTCACAAAAGAAAGCAAGACTAGTTTTTATGGAGATCCTGTAAAAGTGAAGTTGCTCCCCCTGCCTCTGCACTATATGTAAGCACAGCTTTAAGTGCTGTGTTCCCTGATCAGAGAGAAAGTTAGCATGGCAGAATATCCAGATGCTTTGAAGGAAAGGAACTACATTCTGTTACTGTTAACATGTTCATTTAAGTTGTCCTTCTATGCAAAAATATTTCCATAGAAGAGAAAGTATGCAAATCTTTTTCTCTGTAACACTGTACATTTCCATGTACATTTTCCATGTAACATGTTACATTTCCATGTAACATTTCTGCTTCTGTAATACTCTGTGTATGCATGGCAAGCTATGAGTTCTTGCCTTTTGATTTTTCAGTCATGGTGACACATCCGTCTCTTCAGAGATGAGCATCAGAATGGTTTGGGTTGGAAGAGACTGTAACGATCATCTAGTTCCAACCCTCCATGCTACGGGCAGGAACACCTTCCACTAGACAAGGTTGCTCAGAGCTCCATCTGACCTGGCCTTAAACACTTGCAGGGATGAGGCAGCCATAACTTCTTTGGACAACCTTTCCCAGTATCTCACCACCCTCAGAGTAAAGAATTTCTTCATAATATCTAATCTAAACCTGCCCTCTTCCAGTTTGAAACCATTCCCCCTTGTCCTATCAATCCATACGCTTTTAGAAAATCCCTATCCAGCTCTCTTGCGGGCCCCTTTAGGTACTAGAAGGATGCTCTAAGGTCTCCCTGGAACCTTCTCTTCTCCAGGCTGGACAATCCCATCTGTCTCAGCCTGTCCTCATAGAAGAGGTGCTCTATCCCTCTAATCATCTTCATGGCCCCTCTCTAACCTGCTCCAGCAGGTCCATGTCCTTGGGCCCAAGAACTGGATGCAGTACTCAGGTGGGGTCTCACCAGATGCAGAGTAGAGGAAGAATCATCTCCCTTGCCCTTCTGTTGCAGCCCAGGATGTGGTTGGCTTTCTGGACTGCAAGTGCACATTGCCGGCTCATGTCCAGCTTCTCATCCACCAGCACTCCCAAGACCTTCTCCAAGTGGCTGCTCTCAATCCCTTCTCCACTCAACCTGTACTTTTGCTTGGGATTGCTCCAACCCAGGTGCAGGACCTTGCACTTGGCCTTGTTGAGCTTGTTGAAGGAGCTGTCAAGATGCGGAGTTGCATCTAGGACAGAGATTTATTTTTTTTCCCTTGCTTTAGTACAAATTTGAGCACTCTAGGTTTCTTATAACCTCTGTGCTGAAACCTGTCTTCTACTCCATGTGTCGGATTTGAAGAGGTATTTTAAAATAAATAGGTATTCATCTGTGCTTAAGTAGCGGTTAGGGATTGCCTGGGAAATGTAACATACTCGCAAGCAGAACTATTTGGATAATCTGCTTGAGCATGTCACACAGGCATTTCATCTCTGCCTGGTCAGCCCTCAGAAGTTCTTTTAAAGGGAATTTGCTGGGCACATAGGAACACAAGCCTCTTGTCTTGTGTTGCTTAATTTCACCTGCCTTGATCTTTTGAGAAATAGATTAAAAAAAAAAAATCCCCAAATCATTCAGAGGCAGTTTCTTGACTCTCCAAATGCTGGCAATGGACATTCATGTACTTGTATTAATCCTCTACTTAAAAAAATTATCCTTCATCTACAGTGAAGGACTGATCTGTATTCTTCAAAGTGACAGCATATCAGGCATGTTTCACTGAGTTTTGTGAAGCATGTGCAATTCAGGTCAGCAAAGACTCTGGTGAAGGGCTGTCAATATTTGTTTTGTTTTCTCTATGTAATACCATTATGGTGACTGAAGAGATCAAGAAGTAGAGAATAAATAAGGAATGACAGCTCAAATTAGTGGCTTTATTAGGATTCATTTGTTAGCGTTACTTACCATTAACTATGAAAGTGCTTCAGGACCTCTCAAGAACAGGCTTAATTGTGTTTTTAATAAACCATCATGGAGTCATACTTTCTGGGTTCTAACTAAACGTGCTGTTTAATATTTTATGTAGCTACACATAGAAGGTCTCTTAAAATCAAGGTCTTGAAATCTTTATCCAAAAACTTGTGCTTGATTTTCTTGGAATAATTCTTTTGAAACATATGTAGCAAAGATGGGTATATGGGACAGTCTTTTGTACCATTCAGACCTTAACCAAAAGTGCATATTTTTTAGCTGAAGCTAAAACACTCCAGGTGTCTCTGACATACAGACTTGAGTTTTATTAGAAATACAAAACTACCTGGCTGCATCTGTTTAATTGTTTGTCTTTTCTTTTTAGCCGTGGGGCTCGATCTTAAGGAATTGGAACTTCTTAGCTGTGACGCATCCTGGATATATGGCATTCCTGACATATGATGAAGTGAAAGCAAGGCTGCAAAAATACAGCTCTAAGCCTGGGAGGTGAGAGGTTTTGCTGCTTATTGCTTTCCAAATAAACTTGTTGTCTCAGAATCTATGTAATTATTCTAGGTTCATACTTTTCTATATTGCATGTTTTTCAACACTCACTGCAGCATGGAAGGCGTGAATTTTTGGCTTCTTTTTCCCCCCGTAACTGAGTTAATCAGAGATCTAGTAGGCTTCTTTTTTGACACTTATGATTTTATTTTCTATCAAAATGTATTTTGGCAAATAATTTAATATTAAAGCTCTGAACTACACATTTAAGAAATGCTGACTTTTTAGATTTTAAGACATAGGAACTTTATAAACATCTGGCCATAATTTTTCTGCAGTGCTACAAGGCAAAAAAAAGTACTGTATTAGCACACTGAAATCTGAATAAGTACAAATAAAGAGAAAGAAGTTGAAAATACATTGCTTTTCCTTTCTTCTTCTGAATTAGGTATAACAAGCAATGCATTCTTCAAAAGCATATTTGAAAATACAAGTTCCCTTTCAAAGTTTACATTGAATTTTTTCCTCATAGTAGAGTAAAAATCACCTTAACATCTTTCATGGTAACGCATTCAAGTTATGAATTTAATCAGTGCTTATGTGCTCCTTTTGTGTTCATATGTCTTTTTTCTTTGCCCCTAATCAGTCTATATCATAAACTCTTCACCTAGAAAAGCCATCAGTCAGATAAAAGATCATGACGTGTAGAGGTTTTAAATAATGTCTGTGTGGCGCTGTACGTACTGAATTACTCAAGCTGAACTTTTACCATTTGTGCCAGTGTTGTTGTGGTTTTTTTGATTCACTCAGATTGGAGAATCAAAAATCCATTAATGGATTTAATCTGTGTTAGTTACTTTTTATTTTACTAGTTTTATCTTAGTTATAAAGATTTTCCCTAATGTCTACTTGTCTAAATTTGCTGCAGGATCACATGTATGTGCAGTTAAAGTGCATTGTTTTGAAACTTGTTAGAGACGTCTAGCAACAGTTATATCCATATTCTGTACTTGCTTTCTTTTGATTTATAGCAAACAATATACTGTATCCTGTTAAGTTAGTCTAGTGGTCAAGTGCATATGCGCAAAAATCTCATGGTTCTGATAGAATAACACTGTTTTTTAGCTTGGTGCTCATGGTCACTACTAGTCAGATAACTATGTTGCTTTTGAGAGTGATTGCTGTACTTAGTATTTTCTCTGTTATTGATCCCGATTCTGTGATAGAGAAATTATCCAAAGTTGGTTTTTATGTTTCTTGTAAATAGAGAGTTAGTTTTAAGATGGTTTTCTATTGCATATCAGAAAATTAGTTTCTGAATTGCTTAGGTGAAATGCTGGAGTGTGAAAGAGGAGATATAAAGTGAAATTGCTTCTTTAATCTGACTAAAACATCCTGGAAATTACAAGATTCTGTTCAAATGAATAGTTACTACTTCAATGTAATGTGAGACCTATTGAAGGTTGCAAGAGCTTTGCCAAGCTTCAGGGAGGCTTAGATTTCTCATATTAATTTGAAAGGAAATAAAATACTGATGTATAATCAAGGAAAGCTATTCTATAATACCATGTCGAGTTTGTGGTATTTCACCCTGGGATGCTTTTCAGAGTGAGGTTTTTGCATATGAGATGGTGTCTGACGTGAAAGGGACTACAGTTTTTAGTAAGAAACACTCTACATGCATAATACTGTTGCCCATAATCTTCCTTTTCTTCTGATTGTGCTCTCTGTCTACATTATTTATACTCCCAGCTATTACCTGTACACAGAAGTATGTCAATTTAAGTCCAACTGTATTGGTAATATCTTGTATTTTCTGAAGTAAAAGTGATATTTCTTCTGTCCTTTTCATGTCTAACAGGTTCACACAAAATTAACATCGCTAGTAGAGCTTGTTTTATCATTCATCTTCACCTTTCCTGTTGCATCTAAAGATGCTTTATGTTTCTTTATTTTTTTTGCATCTAAAGATGCTAATCTAAAGATGCTTTGTGTTTCCCCTTCCATTCGTTCAGTTTGTTGGCCTGCCTGTGCACAAAAGGTGTATGTTGTAGCTATGCAGACTTGATAAGTTTATACACTCTTCTTGAAGAGGTTCATGGGCATGGCTAAATGTGACTGTTCACAGTGAATGTGTGGCTTTCACTTTGAGAACTAAAAAGCGAGCAGGTGAAAAGTTGGGAGTAGGGAACTGCTGTTACTTTATTTCTGCCTGTGAGAAACTGACAGTGTAAAAGATGCAGGTTTACTTAGAGTTATACAAAGAATGCGGTGGCAGAATTGTGAATCTGACCCAAATCTTCAGAGACCTAATTCAGTGCCTTAACCAGAGGCCATCCTTGCTCTTTTCACTTGGTTTGCTGAACTCTGATTAACACTGGCTTTTTATTCGTCTCGTTTTTATCAAGCTACATTTTCAGATTGAGTTGCACTCGCCTGGGACAGTGGGCCATTGGGTATGTGACTGGTGATGGGAACATACTGCAGACCATACCTCACAATAAGCCTCTGTTTCAAGCTTTGATTGACGGCAGCCGGGAAGGATTGTAAGTAGAAATTCCTATGGTCACCATGGGTATAACATCCTGATTTCCTTGTTCTTCTAATCCTTATATGGGTAGTTAAAGATCTTTAAAACAGAGAATCTGGATATTGTGGTTAGCATTCTGTGGAGTTTAAGGAACATCCTTTTTATTCATTTGAAAGACACTTGTTTCTAGTTAATTCCATTAATCAAAGTTACTGAGAGTTAACCAAAGTCATATCTCATGGCAAGTAATTCCGTAAGAAAATAAAATCAGACAGACTGTTGTATTGATCCCTCCCTACCTCCCCCAAGAGTCCCAAATGCACTTAAGCTTATTGAGCAGTTACTACTGCCAGTTACTCATGTGTCTAACTCTGGACAATGGTGTGAAAGCTATGTAATTGCTTTTTTATATATTGTGCAGCCAGGACATTTTCCACATTGTAATAGTTTACTGAAAAGATTTATAATTATTAGAGAATTAGGTTTATAGGGGGAAATAGTACATTTTTACTAGGATGGCTGAAATAACAGACAAATTTTTGGTGTCAGAATCTTTTGACTGAGATACATGTTTTGGTATATCCAAAATTATTTATATATATATACACTTATATATAATGTGAAAGAAAACAGAAAGGCAG
Organism: Oxyruncus cristatus; assembly: GCA_013399855.1. Lineage (NCBI taxonomy): Eukaryota > Metazoa > Chordata > Aves > Passeriformes > Cotingidae > Oxyruncus > Oxyruncus cristatus. Next base: position 1,237,674 of record VXAY01005691.1, read on the forward strand.
TTGATCAATCCTGAATAAAAGATTGAAAAATCCTTTCCAATCTTGCAAGTTTTCTCAGTCCTGCACAGTCTAGTATTTTTTTTTCCAGGTATAATGATTTCATACCTGTAATAAAAACACACTAATATTGGTAGTGTTTCTCCTTGACAAAAACTCAGCAAGGAGAAACTAGGGCTGTGAATATTGCAGAGTGAAGTTTTTGTAGCTTCTGAAAATGTGACCACCTCATTGAGCAGCTTAACAACCTGAGACTTTCGAGAAACTCTTTCCAAGTTACAGGTGGCGTAAATTGCAATATAGAACAACTCGGGGTCTCTGTAATACTATTCAACCTATTGTTAATTTCCTGCATGATTGCCATCAGTTCTTGTGCAAAGTCCAGTCTGCATCATGGATTCTTAGTGCAGATTGTTGTCATAATATACACAGATATGCACATATATAGTGTTATGATAAATATAACTGATATACACAAATGTGTTTTACCTTCTATTCTGCTGCTTTACTTGAAATAGTCTGTGGTGTTTCTGACCATGATGCTCTCAGTGGAGAAATCATTAGGAACATCTGCAAGTATAAGCTCAGTATGAAACAAAGATCTAAAATAATGTTCTGTTGAGCTACCACTACAAAGTTATCTGCTAATCAAAACTCGGATGCATTGTGGAAGTAGCTATGCATGTGATGTCAAAGTCTTTCCTGTGCTTTTATAAATAATCTTGAGAATGCATATGTAGCAATTCAGTTACGCCCAAAAGATAAAACCGATGGCTGAGGAAAAATGACTCATTTTAGTTAATGTCTCCTGAAACTTATTCTGCCCCCATGAAATTTTATGGGTATGACTTTGCTAATAAAGCTGAAGAAATGTGCATATTTATAACAGTCTTCTTGTGATGCAGCTATCTGTTCCCAGATGGAAGAAGTTATAATCCTGATTTGACAGGATTATGTGAACCCACACCACATGATCACATAAAAGTCACACAGGTATGTTGTGGAGTTTGTCAGTTACTTTGTAATCTTCACTTGCCTGAGTCTCTCATCTCGCAGTGATAATAAGCTCTTATTAAAATGTGAGCAATAAATTCGTAACAGTGAAAACATGTTGATAGAAGAGTTTAGATGAAGACAGGATAATGATCTTTTAAACTGTAGAGCTGATGGTGATGCAGACTGCATGTCTTCAAAGTTTTGTTTATTGTAAGCCTCTTCCAAGTGAGAAGTGTTTTAACAGTCATTAAAGTTTTTTCTGATATTTATGTGACAGGTTTATGTACCTTCTTTTTTCCTTGCTAATAGCAGATGGGAATACAGAAAAAAAATGATGATCAAATAATATTTTTGAAGCCTCAGTAGGAATTGTACAGTTTGTTGACAGGTCCAGGAGGAACAATATAGTTCATACATTGCAAAGATACCAGTTCTAGGGTCTCTCTCCTTTCTTCTTTGTCTATTGGGCTAATTAAAATAGAGATCAGGGAAAAGCAACTGGAATAATTAAATAATTAAATGCCTAAATGGAGTCACTTCGCAGAGAATTGCAGGGAAAATTAGAATATGTAGTTGTGTTTATAGTCTTGTTAAATGATGATATGATTAATGTGCAGATGTTCAATGGTCAATAGAAGGAAGTAGCCACCACAAGACAAATGCCTGAATAAAAATGGTGTTGAAATTAACACTAGAAGGTTAGGGCATACTGGCTGCGTAGAGCTTTTTTCCTGACAAAAGCGTCTGGAGGACTTGAGGATATGTTCATGGAAAGACATCAGGCTAGATGCAAGCCATACTGTTTCAGATGGTCTTTATTTCTTCAGAGCAGACAGGATGACCTGCTGAATCTTCTGTACTTCTGAGTGCTCTATGTGCATTCCACCTCCAGAAATATTTTAGAAAAGAATTATACTTCACCATCTACGGTATTATCAGGAATACCATTATGAAGATATTAGTTTTGTAAGCAAGAGAATTCCTAGAAACAATTAAGTGAAGAAAATCTGAGTACTTCCACTTATCTGACTTCCCACTTTTCCCTCCAGCCTTAAAATACTAATGAAAGAGGGATGCAGAGTTATCAGGTACTTGTGTTGCAGAGAGCAGTGTTCTAGCCCCGTATCTTCACTTTCTCTCAAGGAAAGGAGAAGCAGCACATTACCAGTGATTACCTTGTTCTTCACAAGCCGATCATTTTGAATCAATTGCATGAATCCAGTTGTTTCTGAAGCTGTAGTTACGAAATCATTAGCTGATTTTGATGGTTGTTCAACAGTCTGAATTACATGAATGCTGCCTTAAATAATACATAACTGAAGAGGTTTAAAGCTGTCACTAGAGCTCCTTAAAGTATGAAAAGATGGTATGAAAGTGGCTGCAGGGCTAGATTGCTGCAGATGGATTCTTTGCCAGAGTTCTATCATAAACATCTTTAGTACATACTGACTAAAGCTGCAGATATGAGCTGTCTTTTATTTTCTCTTTTTCTTAGCCTCATCTCCTCTCCCTTTACTTAGCAGTAGCTGCTTATTTTCCTGTGACCTGGATTCTACTTTCAATATTTGGTTTTTCAAGACTGAAAAAGCTGTTTCTATACAAATGCATTTAATTGTCAGTTCCCCAACAATACCTAATTCTAGAAAACTGTTCTGGATTCAAGTTTTATCTATTATTTATTCTCCCGAAGGTGTTCTTTTACCTTCCTGTCAGTCTTGTAAGGATGCAAAGTAGTGAATGATCTGTGCATGGCTATTACCATGTTATCCTGGGGTGTATTTGTGCCGTACTTCCTTCACATAGGTGAGCCATACTGCCATCCTTGCTGTAGGTAGAAAGCCCTCTTGCTTGACCATTTCCAGTCCAATACTTTTCTTAGTCCTAAATTCATACCTAGAAAACGAAATCCCAATTTTGTTCCACTCCATCACTTAGAACATGGTTCTCACTTAGAACCATGTATTTGTTGTCCTCCCCTCTTAAGTGCAACCAAGGAAAAGCAGGATGTATGCCTTGTGTGGTAGTTACATGTGAGAAATCTGTACAAAACCTAATAGGCACAGGTATTTAAATGTTCTGTGCCATGAATTATAGTATCTCATAGGACTGAAGGAGCAAAAATGTAAGCTGGTTCAGTTACCTTAGTGTGGCTTTTAAATAGATCAATAGCAAGAATTTCCTTGTCTAATAAGTAAAGCAGGTTGGAAAACAGGGCACTTGGAGCAATGCTTGTCGCTGTTAATGCTTAAGTATATTCTTTGTGAACACATCTCAAGAAAGAATAATCACTTGACTTTCTTTTGTTACAGGAACAGTATGAATTGTACTGTGAAATGGGCTCCACTTTTCAGCTTTGTAAAATCTGTGCAGAGAATGACAAGGATGTGAAGATAGAGCCTTGTGGACACCTTATGTGCACTTCTTGTCTTACAGCATGGCAGGTACTGTTGTAGTTCAGTTAGTGGAGAAGAAGATGGATTTCTCTGTTACATTTCTGTTTGAAGTGTGGGTAAATGTTTACTCTTCCAACTACGAGAATGTATATATTTTTTATTTTGCAGACCAAAAATCTCTGAAAAACAAAGCTCCAGAAGTATTTACAGTCTGGACTTGTAGTCTTGCCATGGTCATTTGCTGACTGCTTCTGAGTGGAAATTATTTCCTGAGTGAGTTTCCTACTCAGACAGTGCAAGCTGGGCATTTGGTGCCACTTCAGTCACCTGGGTCACTTCATGATATATTCAAAAGGCTCAAAGAGGACAAGGAGCAGCTGGAAATGGATAACTAACTGGACAGCATTTTAAAATGAGAAGGGATGACTTCAGTGAGGGAAGGATTTGGTCAGTAGTACAAGTCATGAAGTGGCCTGTGGAAAATAAGCTTAGGATTCACATGTTTCATGTTAATAACAAGCAAAGCACTAAGCCACCTTGCTTTAGATGCTTGTTGGACTAAGGCATTGAATGGAAGGGAAACTCCATTCTCTCAGTGTCATTTGCACAACACCCAAAAACACAGAGACTTCCTGGTGATGCAGTTTAGGGTGTTTTGTCCATCTGGTTCATGGATATACTAGTCTGTGGAAAATGGGAGAACTGGTACCTTTACTTCAGCGCAGTTGACAAGTATTTGACCTAAGAAGTAGTATTGAAACCAGAGGTCATTCCTCGTTACAGCTTCAGACTTTCCCCTAATAGGTGCTTCTCAAACTGTATCAGTTGTGCTTCTTCCCTTCCCCTTTCTTCTTCCCTATCTGTATTATATGGGGAGAAGTAAGGGTCATCCAGTTGTCAGAAGGGACTCTGTTCCACAGTCAGGCACCATTCTTTGCTTACAAATGTAGTGAGAAGAGTAAAAACAATCCTTGACTCTAGTGCATTTTTGACTTGGTTTTAAATGAGTTTGTCTCAGTTAATGGGTTTTCATTCTTATGTATGACATACATCTTTCAAGTACTATAGTTCTTCTTTTCTAATTAAGAAATTTTCTATTTGATTGACAAAGCATCACTGGCAAACCAACACAATATATCAGAAGTATCATTTGAGTTTTTCTTCCATTAGCAATAAAGCTTGCTGAAAAAGACGTACTCTCAGTTTCCAATCTTGTGTTCTTTGTGATACATGAGTTTGATACTCCAAAAAGAAATCTTTCAAGTTGCCTGTAGATCAGAAATTCTGAAGAAATTCCATTTGAGGCGTATCCAAATGAGAATATTTATTTCACTACTAAGCAGCTGCTGAGATGGAACGATGTTTCTCATTTCAGGAGTACGCTTTGTCTATTCTTTCAAGTTTCATTCTGAATGACAGACACAGAGGTCTGACTACATTGATCGTTGACTTCAAAAGTTTTGAAAACTTCTGAGGTCTTGTAGATTTTGGGATTTTTTTTTTTTTGCTCAGCCAAAAGGGCAGAAGGACTGAAATCTTTGTATTTTTGGTTGGTGGGTGTCTCATGGCATGATAGCAGCATGGTCCAGTGTTGTGCCAGTGATGTGCTCTGATTTTGGAGACTTGAGAAATTAAGGTCCTCAGTAATCTGGCTGATGGCTAGGGATTCAGGTAGAGGACCACTGCTGAAGAGCCACCAGTGTGCCAACATGGCCAAGAAGACCAATGGCATCCTGGCCTGGATCAGGAACAGTGTGGCCAGCACGTCCAGGGCCCTGTACTCAGCGCTGGTGAGGCCACACTTTGAGTGCTGTGTCCAGTTCTGGGCCCCTCAGTTCAGGAAGGACATTGAGGTGCTGGAGAGTGTCCAAAGAAGGGCAATGAGGCTGGTGAAAGGACTGGAGCACAAGTCCTGTGAGGAGAGGCTGAGGGAGCTGGGGTTGTTCAGCCCGGAGAAGAGAAGGCTCAGGGGAGACCTCATCACTCTCTACAACTCCCTGAAAGGAGGTTGTAGCCAGGTGGGGGTTGGTCTCTTCTCCCAGGCAACCAGCAGGAGGACAAGAGGGCATGGCCTTAAGCTGTGCCAGGGGAGGTTTAGGTTAGACATGAGAAAGAAATTCTTTACAGAGGGAGTGATCAGACACTGGAATGGACTGCCCAGGGAGATGGTGGAGTCGCTGTCCCTGAAGGTATTTAAGAAGGAACTGGATGTGGCACTTAGTGCCATGGTCTAGTTGACAGGGTGCTGTTGGGTCATGGATTGAATTCGATCTCAGAGGTCTCTCCAACCTGGTTGATTCTTTAATTCTGTGACAGCATTTTAGGCTCAGAACTGACATGTTTGAAAGCACCTGGCTTCATCAGAATATTGCTACCAGCTGTAATTGGTCAGGTACATTTCGGACTTCATTACAAATTTAACTTTTGTATAATTAGTGAGGCAATGAAGAAATATTACACTGCAACAGTATGAGCTGTTGCAAGCTTCTGGTGGGCTAATGTTTAATTGGCAGCATAATGGCTCATTAGACATGCCTCAAGAGACCCAGTACAGATGTTTTCACTAAGCAGAAAAAAATCGAGTATGCAACATTAGATCTGCATAGCATACTAAGGATGATTGAGTTGTTCACCTTTATGGGGATCAACCTCTCAAATAAGAACTGGTTTACCTGTTTCCTTTTTGTATTATGCAACAGGAGTAAAATCTCCTTTTATTCCATAGAAATCTGTTCTTGTCTGAAAACTGCATGTCTGGTCTTGATTCTAAAAGCATATGGGCATACATGCTGCAATGTAAGGTTCACAGTGTTCTAAATAGCCTTTCTGTGGGCATGGACAAGCATGTGTGTTCATACAGACATCTCAGATCTCAGTTTTATTTTCTCAGTTGTATTCGTACTGCTGAAAAAACGTCTTGGCTGCTGTGATTCGTTACCAGTACTTTTGAAAAGAAAGAACAGAAAGGACAGGAACTGCTAGTTTAGAACTATTTTCCAACAGAGATACAAGACAGCCTTGAAAACTCATCAATGAGGCTGCTTCTATAAATCGAAGCTGTAAGGAAATGGATAGAGTAAGGGAAGACTTCTGTTCACTTGACAGTGGTGGTAGAATCAGATAATTTGGAGGTGCTCTTTGAGGTAGAAATATTGACTAGTTATTTTTAATTAGGGTGCTAAAAGTAGAGTACATGTACATCTTTCCATACAGAATGAAAATCCAGTAATAGTCATGCAAATAGACAAGACTGTCAGGAGACATCATTTATACTTATCTGGCCTTGGGATACAGTTCTTCCACAAACTGTAAAATCATCTGTCAGTTTAGGAATACTGGCAAGTGTCAAGATAAAAATAATGCTAGAAAAAAGTCAAAGCTGTTCTTGCTCCTGTGAAATCCAAAACCTCTGATTGCTTGATTACATTACAGCATAGGTAAGTTGTTTAGAATTAATTTTGGTGTACATACCCTTTTTAGCTGTTTGTCTGCCTGAGTACAAAAATGACATGATGTGATTTCTGGTTTCACTTTGAATTATCTTCATCTCTCAAAGCTTCAGGGCTCTTCTCGGTATGGGTTTGGTTTATGTTTTGTCCTTTTTTGGGGGGAGGCAGGTGTTTAAGGTGTTCTGGTTTTTTTTGTTTGGTTGGTTGGGGTTTTTTTGTTTGTTTGTTTTTGGTTTTGGGGGTTTTTTTGGCTGGGTTTTGTTGTTTTGGTTTTTTATATAGTTCTGCATTGTGCCACTTAATGGAAATATTTCTTTAAAGCTTTTTGGTTACTTCTTATGAGGAAAAAATACATTTTTGGAATAAGTAAAAGGAACTGAGTATGGCTGCTTGAAAATCATTGAACATACACCACTTAGAAATTAAAATTGAAGTGGTTCCTGTTTCTGATAACTTGTGAAAATAGTTCATTGTTTTATATAATTTATGAAAAATGTTTGCCGTAGTTTGTTAAACATGTCAAAAAATGTTTGTAACTTTAGGTGTTCTGAATGCTTATTGCTGAATGCTGGTAATGTTGCAGCCATGATGGACTGTATATGTTTTTCAGAGAGTAATAGCTGCATGCTGTAAAGCTTGTCTGCATTTCCTAACTTCAAATAAAAAAAAATACTTTATGTTTAATATAAAAGTTATATAAGAAAATGCATTCATTATCTCTGTTTACATACCTCACCTTCTTTCTCTTGAAGAAATAGCAAAGGCCAGGTGTTACTTCCTGACCTGTAATATTAAGACTGTTTTGGTACTTTGTAGATTTAATAATTGCATTTTGAGTAGTTATTCTTAAGTGAAGCTTGAAGTGAAGAAAGTTTTAAAAGTGCAGTCATTTTAAGATTTATTATAGTTAAATATTTGTTAATCAGTTTTCTGTTCACTCCAGTACTTCTTTACAATCTTTTCGAGACTGGTTAAGGATGTTTCTTTGTAGAAAGATTTAAATCTACTTTTAAAATTATTTCTATTTATTATTTTTTAAATTTATCTACTTTTTTTTGTCTTGCTGTAGGAATCTGATGGCCAAGGCTGTCCTTTCTGCCGCTGTGAAATCAAAGGAACTGAACCAATCATTGTGGATCCCTTTGATCCAAGGGATGAAAACTCCAGGTGCTGCAGTATTATTGATAGCTTTAGTATGCCCATGTTGGACTTGGATGATGATGATGATAGAGAAGAGTCTTTAATGATGAATCGTTTGGCATCAGTCCGAAAGGTAAGTTTTCAACCACTCTACAACAGCTAAAGTTAGATGTTTGTAAATTAAGCTGCCTGTAACTTTAAAAAATGAGAGCTTGCGCTTCATGCTCTAGGCTGCAGCAAATCACTGAACAGTACTTGGGCTGAAAAAACCAAATGCATCGATAATACAACATTAACACTGACGTTGAAAAGGAGAAAAAATTATTCCAGCTTCTTAGCTGATGGGAACTGTGTTAACTTTGTTTATAATGGACAAAGCATGAGTCTGTGCCAGCTGAGACTATTATCCAAACTACACTGCATGGACAATTCCCTGAGCTTTTATTTGTAAGGAACAAAAAGATTCATATATACATATACTACTAGTTTTTAGCACCTGTGTGTATACACATGCATAGAGGGTTGTAGGATTCAACTTGAGTTTCTAAACAAGTTATAAATATTATTATTTTGTAAAGGTGACTTGGCATCCCATTTATATTGAACACAAGTTGCTTTTAATCATGTTTCATGTGGGTTGTCTATGATGTCTTTTCTGATTTTTTAGTATTAGATACTTTCAGTGGGAAAACTGCTTTTGAGATTATTCATAGTGACTTTGTGCTTTGGGATGTTTTTTGTCCTGAAAATGCTCTGTGTTAAATTTTGGAATCTTTCTTTGGTCACAGGAGATTTTATTACTGATAAATAAGCACTATCCTTAACAAAAGTTTATTTTATGGTGAGAGTTTTCACTTCTATATTTTAGCCTGAAATAGATACTGTCATAGTGTATGCAACACTGATTTTGACAGGGCATTTTCTAGACTTTACCTTTTAGTAAGGTCATCTAGGTTGAGCAGTTGTCTTGGAATTAATTCTGTAATATCTTACTCTTCCATTTCCTTATTTTATTTGTCAAAAAAACTCCAACACGTGCTTCACCCTCCTATCTGAGAGTATCTGTCAGTTAATATACACATTTCTGATATCCTTCCTAACCTCCTAAGGCTTATGTTCTTGTGTCGTGTACGTAATACAACATGGTCTACCCTTGGGAACAGTTTATTCTTTCTGCCTGGACTTAAATTGTAGTCTGCAGCCTGACCTCTGTGAGATAGCCTTGAATTGATGGGCTTTTATAACACTATCACTTCCATGATAAGGCAAAAATGCATTATGCCTTTATCGAAAGAGGGAACAATAGGCTTTACAATAAGAAGTCTTCAGTATCCACCAAGTACTTGAGTGTTTTGGTGCCTTGCTGTTTTTGTTTCATTAATTTCACTGTTCAGTGAAAAGAACCTACTAATTATCCCTGAAGTTTAGGAACAGGGTTTTTCACTCTCTTAACTTCTTGAAGTACTTACTTGAAATTCTCGAATCTTTGGGTCATTTGGTGATTTTTCAGCTGCTGTTTTCATCTTAAAACTGTTACCAGTGGTTGTGCAGAGATGTTTTTAACCATACCACGTGTGTGGAATATAGCACTGTTTATATACACTTTTTGTTGGTAATGTCGTCTTCAACCTTGTCTTTTTTGAATCATTATTTTGCCTGCTAAGCAGTGTTTCTTTGTAGCCTGCTAAAGGAAATTATTTTTTTCTCTGACATGTAGAACTTGGCTTTTTTTTGAAATTTTCTTTTGTTTATTGTTAATGCTGTTAATATGAACATGATACTGCATAATGACTGCATTGTAGTAACTTAATTTGTTCAAACAATGGAAGTTGATGACAAAGACAATTTAGCTCTTGCAGCCACCCTGCTGATACTGTAGTTACTTTGTAATCTCAGTGAACAAATTTTTCAATTATGCTTTGTTGCAAGGACTACTGTATGCTTTCTCAACATAAAACTGTTAATCCTTGAAAATCAAATGGGCTGTATTTGTCTCAAATCACCTGGCGAGACCATATGGTATTCTGAGAAAAATCTGGCTAGTAGTGAGCTGGGATGTTAACCTTGCTAGAGGAGAAGAGTTCTGGGGACATGACGTTCTGATGGAAGTGACTGCAGGGCTTCACGATGTGTTGAGGAAATATATTGGTCAGGTATCAGAAAAATACTAGTTCTGCTGTTTATCATTCTTATCCCTGAGGTGTACTTAGAAATTGTAAGAGGTATCTGAATTAAGGCGCTGAAGGACCTCAGACTTGAAATTGCTTCAAGGAAAAGAATAATCACGAAGCTCCTTACTCAGTTCTTTAATGGAATGAGTAGATGGATACACATGAAGAAAAATGAATCATTCTTGTTAGGTGTTGTGTATGAGTCAGCAGCAGCAGCAGCAGTTCAGCTGTAACAGAGGCTTTAGAGAAATCCACTGCAATTAGTCTGTTTATCTGCCTCATCAAGCAGCTAAGTTTTTTTTTTAATTTTCAAATTGTTTTCAGATATTTATGAAAGAAAGATGAAGAGTAGTGTCAAAAGCCTCTGTTAATTGTTTCATTGCTGAGAAATTTCCAGCCCCGTGGTATCAGATTAGCTAATGCCGTTCTTGCCTGAAATGTTCCTTTTCTTAGCTCTATACCATTTGTTCCAGCACTTCTTTTAAAAAGAAAGAAAATAAGGAAAATGAATAGTGCAGGAGTTCTTCTTAAGAGCAAATAATTTTGAATTCATAAGTGCTTAGGTAATTGTTTGATCCAAATAATATCCCATGAAAACACAGGAGGGCCCTAAACTATGAGGTTTTCAACAGTTTAAAGTGAATTAACATCCTCTAGAAATACTTTCTCCTAAAACTAGATGAAGTTGACTTAGTCTTCTTGCAGCAGATGAGTTAGATCAAATTTAGTAAATCATGAAAAAAACCTTAGTTCTCAAAATATAGGAGGAGACTGCTTAAGCCCCTCCCCCTCCTTGCCATATTATTGGGTTGACTTTTTTCTGGTAGTGGAAAATAGCATATGGTACATAGTAACAATGTTTTTAATTTCATCATATAACATACAGGGATATGTAAAAAGATAGTTCAAATATGTATCCCGATATTCCCTTCATCCGTAGATTCTTACCTCACTTCCTTCTTAATAGTACATCTGGTTTGTGGGAATTTATTAAAATCACATCACTCAACAAGAGAGTCCTTAAGTGCTTCATTATTAATATTTGAAAGAGGTGTAAATGCTAGGAGGCAGTGTGCCTCCCCTAGTTAAGATATATTTTACTGATTCTTTTGGCAGTGTGGTACTGAATCTGACAGGCTTAACTCCCTCTCCCTCCTCCACGTGCGGTTTGTTGGGTCAGCAAGGGAAAGATCAAATAGGGAATAAACCTGTCTTTGTAAAAAAATGTTTACAGCCATCAGTGTTAAGTGACGTAACTATATCCTCATACAAATTTTGAAGTCCAGATAATACTAATCTGTCTAGGTCACAGCTTATCTTAACAAGAGGTAACAAATGTGTGATTTACTTGTACTGGATTATAAATAAAGAAACGTCAGAGAACTACTTGGAAATGAGAAGTCCGTTTGTGGTGTAGGTCTACTTGGACTTTCTTAGATGTCTCATGCAATTTATGATTTTGCTTCAGCAGTCAGGATAGTATTCCTCAGTGAGTCACTTGTTAGGATTTGTGTTGAGTAGGCTTTTCATGTCTATCTGGGAGAAAAGTATTTGAGTATTTGGAGCCAAGATCCTTGATTCAATAGCCTGACTGTTAATATTTCCATCAGAAAAACCTTGACTAGAAATTTTAATCAATGTTGGAAGCAGGCTTTTTCTTGAATTCACATCTGCTGCAGGCAAACTGATACCAGTATATCCCAGTAATAAATCCATCTGATGAAATAACACAAGTGTGGTCCGTTCTGCAGCACAGTTGCAGAGTAAGTCACAGCTGCTTTTCCCTTGGCAGCAGTCATGCCAACCAGATGAAGTCCATGCTGTTACAAAGGAGTCTGTGTTCTTTTCCTTAATTACATCCTTTATTGCACAGGTCTGTGTGTGTTGCAGCAGAGCCCCTTTGTACACTGAAGGTCTGTCTTCTGTCACTGCCAGTTCATTTGAGTTAGTTTTTGTCTTAATCACTTGCTCGTTTTATCTTTTTGTCACTGTGCGCTCTCATTGCACATTTATTTCCAGCAAATACGGAATACACAGAAATCTCCAGTAGGTGACAAACAGAAACATTTAAAATCTCTTCGTCCTTAGGGAGTCTGCCAAAAAGAGTAGGTATTTGTGTACATCTGTTAAAGCCCAGCTATCCACACAAGATGCAGACATCTTGTTGGCCTAACTGTCAACACACATCAAATTGGTGCAGCTAGTCAGGTTGGATGGGGGTGAACTGAAAAATAGGGGCCTTCTATAATGTGAACGTGATGGAAATCTGATATTGAATGCTGAAGAAACCCTTTCTGTTGCTGTGGAATGTTTGGGTGTTTTTTTTTTCTTATTTTTAGTATCAGTAGATCTAAACAAGGAATCATAATTTTTAATTTGTCCCAGCAAAGCTTTCACTCTTAGTTCAGCACCAATAGGTGATATGGATTAAGCTTTTTTGTAGGGGAAGAGAAACTGCTTTTGCTTGGAGCTGTTTTACTTTTTTTCTTTTTATTTTGTCTTCTGCCTTCTAAGTTACTCTTTAAACTGTCAGTCATCATCAGCTCCCTTTCTGAAATCTCTAGGGCCACAGCATTTTGTGATAGTATAGTGGCTGTAGACAGTAGTAGTCCAGGGGGCTGAAAAATTACTTCACTGTTTTGAAGCAAGGCGTAACAAGACATGAATGTAAACTTAAATTGAAGTCCTTTCACACATTCCCTGCTTTGAAAATTTTCCATTGCACTTTGGTGGTTGTGGGTTACCATCCATAGAATGTGGTGGGTACAGACAGCCAAATACCAAATATATGCAGAACCAGAAGTTTATCACATAAATTAAATCTCTTGCTTTGCTGGGGTTAACAACATGTCAGGTTTTAAAAATCTTGGAACTTTTAAATGAATTTTCATATTATTCTAATTTTTGTTAGTGCCTATTCCATATTAGATGTGATTAGACTCAGCCACTTGTTTTTGTAAATCAGAAAATAGCATCAGTCCCTACTGGGTTTCAAATGTGAATATTTCCATGATTTTCTCTGCTGGAGCTAGACTGTTGTTATGGCAAGAGAAAAGAAGTCTGACATGGATGGGACCAGTGGGCTCACTGAGGGATGAGCGTATCATTTTGCCTAATGATTCTTTGGAGCAGAACTGTGTAAGAGAGGGTCACCATATAGAAACAGGGACCAGTGTTCTTAGAATGATATCACTGCAATGTTGTTTACTTAGCTGGGGATTCTTACAGCCCCATGCACTGTGACATTTGAGACTGTCATGTTGCCCTCTGAGGAAATTGCATTAATTAGTGTGATGGTGCAACAATTAGAACATCTTAAATTCCAAACAAATGTTTCCTGTCAAGTAATCTGTTTCCAGTATTTCCTATTTTCCTTATTCTTTGTTTCCAACTCCTATTACGTGTAAGTTTGTTCTTCTGGAACAATTCCCTGCTGACTGAAATGCATTATGCTGTGCAACGCCATTAAGTGTTGAGACTTAACTACAGCACTTTCATTTTTTTTTTAATAATTGCATGTTTTTGGAGGTGTGACTTGCTTATTTGGTTCTGTTTCATATAATTTGGGGAATAAATTCATTTTCTGTCTGTTGAAGCCAATCCATTGAATATATTATATTGTATGGTTCTTGGCTTTCAGGAATGCTTGGTGGAGTTATAACTAAACTTTGAAAACTAATGCTATTAAATGATGCAGTGTTTATTATGCTATTTAACTGATGCTTTCTGATAAGGAAAATGAATTGACATTTGGTTTATAGTAATTTTATAATTACAGTTGCTCAGGCACGCTTGCGAGATACATATCTAACTTAGTTATTCAGCTTTCCGTAATGTTCAGAGAGGCTAAGCACTTCAGTCACTCATGTGTTTATCTTCATGGTCTTCCAGTCAAGGACAGGGACATTCACCAACTGAAGGAAACAAAGTCAATTTAAAGGCTATATTCAAGTCACTTAATATGAACATTACAGCCGCTTCTTCACTGAAGAGAGAAACTGTGAAACTTCTGGTAGCCAGGAAGAGCTTAAGTCCTTAATTGCTCGATCGCTTGAAGGTGAATGTTTAGTTGTGACACTGAGCTTACCCGAAGCTGTAGACTAAGTGGGAAGACCCTAAATAGGAACAAAAAAAAAAAATCATCCTGACAATGGAATTTTACCTTAGCCTTCTGGCTCTTCAACACCTCCTCACCGCTGTCTTGCATTTTCTTGCTCTCTAAGCAGTAATATCATGGTGTCGCCTGTTTTTGAGGGAAATGTGGTAGCAGTCCCACTTACATAAAACAGAATATTAAACTAAGTTGTAGTACAGAGCATTAAGTAACGAGTCAGTACACTAGATCTTTTCCTGGATTTGCTTTTGAATTTATGAAGTTTATTTAATATAGTCACTGTACATAAAGAAAGATAATGTTGTTTACTCGTTTATCTTGTTAAAGAACTTCCTAGTCTCATCCCAGTTATCACCATGGGATGTACAGCATTTGTGAGAAAAAGCTTATGAAAAGAGGGGTAAATTTTTATCAATGTGGCTTAGCCTAAAGATAATGTGTTTTTGTAAGCAATTTTTTTATGTTTGCCTTAAGGAGGTGGCAGACTGTTACCCTCTGCAGGCAGGCTCTGGCACAGAACAGTGGGATGCCTCAGTGCACAACTGGCCCAAGACTGATGCTTGGTGTTAATGTCTTCCGGCTACTCGTGTCCGCTGTCAGGGAAAGCACAGAACATCCAGGTTTACTTACAGTGCACTAAAACTCATACAGTGAGCTCACAGAAATAACTTTAAGTGATTTATGCAAACACTTGAATTGTGTTTGTTAAAACTGAGCCAGATGAGGGTCAGGAAGTAGTTGCAAAACTAGGTGAGGCGTATGTTGAGGGTTGAAATCTTTAGTTCTGATGAATCTGAAAGGGCAATTCAAGAAAAAAAGTTGTACTTTGTCACTGGAGGGGGATGTTAAGGGTGAATGTTATTAGTTCAGTATTTGCTAAAACGATAAACTAAATTGTTGTAAAAGGATTTTTGTAATTCCTTCCTTGTTTTTTTGCCGATTTAACTTCTTTGCCTACTTCCTTGCTGATGATTTTGGATGGTAAGCTTTCAGAGGACATACTATTTATATGGAAGTGTGATGTGAAAACAGGCTGTAGTTAACACACAGTATCATAGATGTCCAGGTTTTAAAAGTAATTTACAGAATTTTAGATTGGATACTCTATTTATAAAAAGGTTATCAAGGGTAGCATTGCTACAGCTGAATTTATTTTTGTGGATTTTTTCCCCATGTTTGACAAGGATTGTTTGATTTTTTTTTTTTTTTTTTTTTTTTTTTAAATCTCACTNTTTTTTTTTTTTTTTTTTTTTTTACAAATCCCTGGCATATATATTCTTCTGTTTTCTTCACAAGTTAGCATGGGTCTTAGTTTTGAGATAGAATGACTTGTAGACTTCTTTTTCAGTAGCTGTAAGATGAGCTCCTGTACTGTCTATTTAATGAAAGAGCAGCAGATGTCCATTGTGATAAATGACTATTAGTAAGTATTATCGAATGTTTTAGTTGTGGAATGGGAGTTGTATGCTTGATCATCAGGTAAGTAGTAATTTATTTTTGTTCTGTCTTGAAGTGCAACGAGAGGCAAAATTCACCAGTGACTTCCCCAGGATCTTCCCCTCTTGCACAAAGAAGAAAACCACTTCCAGACCCCCTGCAAATACCACATCTTAGTCTTCCACCTGTACCTCCTCGTCTGGATCTGATTCAGAAGGGAGTAGCACGGTCACCATGTGCCAGTCCAACTGGATCACCAAAGGTGAGTCTTACTCAACCATCATTTCTTGATATAAGGATATTGAGAATTCATATTTGATTGTTTTCAAGGTGAATTTTCTTATTTGTTTTGGAAAATGGACTGTTTCAAAACTTTTCATATGTATTTTCTTTTTTCAAGAGTTAGCTCTGTCAAAAATAACTTTAATTCCTTCTTGCTTAGAGAAATTTTAGATTATATCCACAATGATGAAGTCTCTTATCTCTTTCCATAATACCTTACGTAGTTAAATGTTTCTGGCTGCATGTGTTGGTCAAATGTGACTTCATTTTGTCTGATGATTATATTGTACTTGGTTATGGTCAGAATTTTAAAGACACTGCAGTAATGGATCAGTTCTGTAATAAACTCCGATTAATGAAAATAAATAGAAACTAAAGTTTCCTGAAAATAGATTTAAAGGTCGTTATCTCATTAAAATTATGTGTTTTCCTCTCATGATGATTTATGATCAATTTTCATAGTGTCCTTACAAGAAAAATATGTTCAGATACACTGCTTTCAGAAGCTTAAATGGCATATAATAGGACTCAAGTTTCAAGAGAAATAATAATGACTCTATAGCTAATAAGTTGTATGCTGTGTTTTGTAAAAATAATGATACTAAAGATTCAATGATTTTTTGAGTGGATAAGCATGAAGGAGAACAAATACTGTTTGTTGCTCTCCATTAGAAGTTGATTGTTTTGTTGTAATTGCTGTATAGAGAGAACAAGTTAGATTTAAATTTTTCATTTTTAGATGATGAATGAAAATTCAAGTTCAAAACATGAAACCCATGTGTTCATAATAATCCTGTTTGAAGTACCCTATTTCTTGTCAGGTTTTTACTTTAAGCTTGAAAATCAACATCTTTTTAAGATTCTAGTGGTTTATAATTATAATTTAGAAGATAATTGTTAGAATTAGAATAATTATAATTTAGAAGAAAAAATAAAAGTTTGAATAATTTCTTTAATCTTCTTGCATAATTTCCTGTGTTATGCAAGGGAATTTGCAACACACTGAGGATATATACAAAATATATGCCATATCCATTAAAATTAATTTTACAATAGCATTTTTTACAGAGTTCATGGCTTTAAAGAAAAAATAAAACCAGAAATACCATTAATGCTGCTTTAATATTTTGAAAATTCTTTTTTTTCTGTGAAACTTCTTGTCAGGGGAAAAAATGGTAATATTCAGGAAGTGTAAGAGAAATAGGATGGAGGAAACAAAGAATGATTTCATACTTAAAAAAATTTCATATTTAAGGAAAAAAAAGATAGTTTAGCCCTGTCAAAAAAACTTTTCTATATTTCTGCAGTTAAAAACTACAATTTATAACTAAGCTATAACCAAAAATCTGGACCTAGCTATTGTCTCTCTTGACGGTGAGAATAACTATTTGTATTAACTAGCAGCTGAATTAAATGCTTCTTTATTTAGTATACTGTCCTTTTCATGTGAATAAACCTGTAGATAAAATAACTTTATTTTCAGTTCAAGTAATATGTCAAGGTGTTGCTCGAAGAATAGTGCTAGGCTAACCAGTAAAGTGAAAGTAAATGTTATTATTACTTTAAAACTTTCGTGACCCCCATTTCTTAAAGTGGTAGTAATATATGAAGACTTACCAAAGTTGAAGAAAATCACACGTTCCAAGGGAAATAATCTTCCCTGCCTTTGTTGCAGTAGCTGGAGACAAAACATTCATAAAGACCTGGCCCAACAGTTACTTTGTAAAATGCCATTAGTAAACCACTGTTAATGAGAATGTTTTGGTTTTGTCAGATTTGCGATCTTAGAAACTATGCAGCTACCTGTGTAAGTTTTTTTTCCTTATAACTTGAGTTTTCAGGTTTTTAGTATTAGTATACATAATTTTAGAAAACATTTAACCATTTATGATGTAATTCAATTCTGAGAAAGGAAGTATTTTGAGAAAAGCTATTTGCAGATGAGCAAATATAACTGCATACTAATTATCTTGTTACCTGAAAAATTGAACTGCAGTTAAACAAATTGGGTGCCCTAACAATGCATGTCATGTAAAGACTGGAGTCATCCCTAGGTATATAATTAAAAATGAAATAATTGTTTCTTCTTCTACTTGCTCCCTAGTCATTGCTTTTAGGTTTTTTTGTGCTCATTTCCTGTCACCAACTCATTCCCCTGCGATGTGGATTTTGCTTTGTTTGGGGGTTTTTTGTCTGCATCAAGAAATTTGTTTTTTCCAAACATTCCTCAGTACACATTTCAGCAGATGAATAAGTGATTCAAACAATCAAAGCCAAGGATACTTATGGGCCAAAAAACTTATGGGCCAAATAAACATACCTCAGTTAGTTGTCTTTTCTGCTTTCCAGTCCTTTCTTGGGTTACTCATGAACTGCAGAAACGGGGGCATGCTTTCTGAACAAGGGCCAGGTTATCTGCGGAATGCAGACAAACACTAACAATTTAACCTCCTGGCAAGTGCTCTTGTGATGCCAAGAAAATATCTCCATTAGAACTGGTAAAGCCACACTTGATCGTCAGAAATACTCATGCCTGTATCTAACTTTCCTTTCTTTTAACTTACTGTGTTGTTTAGTCTTCTCCTTGTATGGTGAGGAAACAAGACAAACCTTTGCCAGCACCGCCACCTCCCTTGCGAGATCCTCCGCCGCCCCCTCCAGAGAGACCTCCACCAATTCCACCGGACAACAGGATAAGCAGACACCTGCATCATCCAGACAGTGTGCCTTCCAGAGACCAGCCGATGCCCCTCGAAGGATGGTGTCCCAGAGATGTCTTTGGGACCAGTCAGTTGGTAGGATGTCGAGTGGGGAGTGACGCCTCTCCCAAACCGGGACTGACTGCAATTTCAAACGTGAATGGAAGGCACAACCGCGTAAGTTCTGATCCAGGATTTATGAGGAAACACAGACGTCACGAGCTGCCTGCAGAAGGTGCCAAGGTATTTCAAGTGAACTGGGTGTTGAATCCTTGTTTGATACCCTACTGCAGCATTGTCTTGCACTGGCTAAAACACTGTTTGTATTGTTCAGTGTTGACCTGTGGTTTCTGAGTCTTTACTGGTGATACTTAGTAATAAGCCGATCATAAGGAAATGGTTTGTTAAAGCAAAAGTACATGAGGGTCTGAGTTACAATTTTCACATCAAACCCACAAAAAATGTCTTGGAGAGAAAATTCTAGATGTGCCGTATTCTTTTAGCAAATCATCCATGAAATGCTGTAATATATAACATCTCAGGTCCACTTCGGAAGTGCCGTATGCCAAAACTGTGTATGCATTTGCTGATGAAATAGATGTTCCAGTTAGTTCTGTTGTAGGTGAGGTGAGGACTTAGTAACCCCTTCAGTCTGTAATGTATGCAATATCTACAAATGATACATACAAGTATACTCTAAATTATTACATATATTGTGTGCATTAACATAAAAACTAAATATTCTAAAGGTTACTTGTGTTGTTCATCAGTTAAGCTTACTTTCAGAAGAAGTTTAAATTAGTCATGATGTTCAGTATACTCTAATGAAAAAGACCTAACTTGCCTTGACCCTAAGAAAGATAAAGCCAGGCTAAATGTAGAATGATTTATTGTGTCTCTACCACTGCCTATATGGGCAGCATCCTTGAAAGTGCTCAGTGGCACAGCTTTTAGCTGAATTTTTTCCTCCTTTATAGTTAAATCAGAATTCCAGTTGCTGGAGTTGTACAGTGTTGTAATTTGTCTGTAGCAGTTTATGACTTCTCTTGGACAAATGTCCAGTGTAATAATCCATTTCAGAGTTGTCACTTGGAATCTTTCCACTAATTGTCTGGGTTGGTTTGGGTAGGGATTTGCTTGTCATCCACAGGAGAAATATGTTTTCCTGTTCTCAGCTGCATGTCTATAACTGTGATGTTTCTCCTATTAAAAAAAAAAAAAGAAGGATTGTTTCTATATGTTTCTTCAAGATATCTGGGGAGGAAAGCTTAGAGGGAGTTGTTCTGGCATTAAGCAGCTTCAGGCACTTGCGAGGCCATATGCAATTGGTCAGGCTTAGCTTTGAAAAGAGATCAAATGATGATGGCCTAAGAAAAACTTCCTAGTTCTGCTCCAATCAGTTTTATCAAAGCAGCTCAGTAATTTAGTTATTAGCAGCTGCTGCTTGTGTTGTGCTAAGACAAATGGGTTTGTGGTTAAGTCATGATAGTTAGAAATAATTTTTTTCTCTATTTGCTTTTCTCAAGATCACAAGCTGTTTAACCTTTCTATCTCTACGGTATTTTGTTTTTTAACATGGATGTTTTGGTTATTTTGAAAGAATGTTACTGAAATTCAATAGGAAGTGTTGACATATATGATGAAAGGTGCTTAAATTATCTATGATGTTATATATTTTATTTAGAACTAGGCTGTTGTTTAAAATGCTGTAACTTTCCATCTGATTTTAAATGGATACTTGGTTTCTATCTTCAACTATACCTTCATGTAGCATTCTAGTTATGGTCTGGCACAGTTTTGAAGCTGATGGAATTAATATTTCTAAAATTAGAATACCCACTTAGTGTAGAAGTGCTGTTGTAGTCTGGAATAATTTCATATACACATCTTTAACCAAGTACTGTTTAAACTGTCATCTTCATGGTTATAGATCTAAGCCATTTGATTAAAGAGATTGACAGACAATTCTGAATTACCATTTCAGGCTGTATTCACATTCATGAGGGAAACATGGAATGCGTTTGCATCCCTGATTCGTATATCATTTGTAGCATAAACTTTTTGCTATTGATAAAACCCAAGAATAGGGAAGACAATCCTGTGGGTAGAGGATGGGTTCTGGCAGGCACTGTATTACAGAGTTTAAAAAAAATTAACATTTAGCATACTGTACTTGTTGCCTTCCAACTGCATTTCATCTCTCTCACTTAGTGATCTTAAACTTAATTTTCCCTCAAGCAGTCCAGCTGTAACATAGTAGTCCAACTAGTAACCATGGTGGGAAACTTCCTCTTTTGATGAAGTCTTAAGCTAACACCTCCTACAGCTCCCAGAAGGGGTGAGCTGAAACAGCTCTGTAGCATGAACTTGTAGGAAAGCCTTTACCCCCAGTCTTCTCAACGTCTGTTGTGTAACACCTCGTTGATGAATATCCATGATGAGGAGCAGAAGGAGATACCCATTGTAACACTTGTGTGATCTTTAGGTCTTTTCAAATGGTCATCTGATAAATGAAGAATATGATGTCCCTCCACGGCTTTCACCCCCTCTTCCAGCTGTCTCCATCATCTCTAGTATAAAGTAAGTTAACTTTGTCTGTCAAAGAAATGTGTTAATTAATGTTCGGTAGTAGCACCGATTCTCTGGTGCTCAAAATAAAATGGAAAAATGAAAGAATTTAGCTCATATAAGTTGATGATATGCTTTCCATGAACTTTACATTCCCTTTGTAAAACCACAATAAATTGTATTGATTAAGTGGCAGCAGTTCTGATATTAATTGAATATAGCATGTTTTTATAGGAAAAGAGGCTAAATTGAGCAAGGTCTTGCTCATAAGCATTTGGCAGTGGGAGCAGATTCTGTCTGGTTTTACTTCTACTACTATGGGAGAAGTCTGGTCTGAGCTATTTATCACAGGATGATTATGACAGATTCTAGGGAAAGTGCGAAGGGTAAAGAATATATGATTTGTCAGTGTTCTGCCCCTAATCAAGTCATGCTTTCTGCACAATGAGCTTTATCTGGGGTTCACACCAGTATCTCCTCTTTGCTGTGGCAAAAACCCCCACAAAACCATTTTATATAATTTTAAATAGGATCAACCTTCCTGAGTTCTAAAATATGGTTTGGGAAGTTTTGTCATTTCAAGTTGCAGACTGTTTTTAGCCTTCCAGTAACATGACTGTGTATTTTTTACCAAGGTGTTGCTAGCATAACAAGTGGACTCTGAATCACACAGGATTTTGTACAGAACAAGATATATTTGAAGTAGAATATAGGAAGAATTTAGGAAGTCCTAAAATATAGTTTGTCCTTTTTTGTGTTTTTGTAAGGAAATTGGAGCATATCACAATGTTTGATGCTATCCTACAGCTTCTTCCAGAGTACTACCTGTGATTCTTGCTGTTAAATAATTGGGCAGTCAGTACATATTAGTACTGAGAACTTTCTCATTAGTGTGCACCCATTCTGTTTACTTAACTTTAACATAGAAGACAAATATATTTCAGCATTTTATTCATATGCTGGTTTTTCTCTTCCTGATCACACGAATAAAGGTGCAGTGGAGCACTGACTTTTTTATTCAGAAACCTCTTTCCAGGTGGAGCAACTGCTGAGGTGAAGTTCTCCATGCTTGCTTTCAGTTCGACAGGAAATTTTAGAACATTATCCAGACGTATCTGTAATTGAGTGCTGGGATGTAACCTGGTGGAGGGAGGGTATCACTGGAGGATGCCTCGTGTAATCAAGTCCCCTTCTAGTCTACTCATTTATAAGACAGTGCAAAAGCTGGGATGTTCTACACTCTGTAAGAAAGAGGAAACAATAACTGATAGACAAATTAGAAAAGTTTTCATATGCCAAAGCAAATGGAACTCTGAAGAGAAGATTCTTGTTTTTGTGTTTCATAGTGTGGAAAAACCATAACATTCTTCTTCATAAGAATGTCATTTTTTACTCATATATTTGCAAATTTAGCCTAGAATCAAAGTACATAATATACAAAATTCGTTGGAAGTCCACAGGATATTGTAACAATGTGAAGTGGCACACAATCCATGTCAAGCCAATCCAAGGCTAGAATGTGTGACTTCAGGGTGATCAAAAGAAATGTTTTCATTAACCTCCAGGGACAGTGAATCCACCACCTCCCTGAGCAGCCCATTCCAATGTCTGATCACTCTGTAAAAAATTTCTTCCTGATATCCAACCTAAACCTCCCCTGGCACAGCTTAAGACCGTGCCCTCTTGTCTTACTGCTGGTTGCCTGGGAACTTAAAACTTACTTTTCTGAAACAGTTTGCTTGAGGCCTTACGAGATTAAAGCTTTTTGTCTGCAATAGCAAGTAATACTCTGCATAGGACAGAGGAATTTGCAGTAAGGAGCTGATGTCTGTACTGTAACACATTATGGGGCAGCAGTTCAACTGGCTGTAGTCTTGTCCCACAACACAACTTGTCTTGTAGTCTTGTCATGACTTTGAACACTCTTTAACAGTCAGAATGTAGTAAAGGCATATTGGGAATGTATCATGTATTTTAGCATAATCTGAAATGTATTCAGGTTGTGCATTCCTCAGTGCAAATCAAAGTGTGATAAGTGGGGACATTAAAGGGATTAATTTCAAAAATGCGCTCCTGACCGGACTGAAATACATGGGCTGCAAGTTCATCTTGATTAAGTTCTGTGAATCACTTTACCAGTAAATGATGGAACATGAGCCTTTCCCTGAAATACTTCTAAATAAGCGTGAGTTGTTGGTTTCCTTGGAGTTCTGGTTAACAACTAAGCTGGACATTTAGGGGCTCAACAAAAATAAATTCTCACATCTTTTCCTGATTTGCCTCTGGCCCTTGGTGCTCATCAGAATAAGAGATTGACAGCCAGCTTTTTTGTTCAACAAACCAGAATATAATTCTGACTTTCAATTTTTAAAGTATTTCCACTTAAGGAGTAGGAAGGAGGACTAGAGAATATATAAATACAGTGTACTGGTCAGTTTTGTATTCCTCTGTACTCAAATCTTATAAGGATGTAAGAATAATTAAGTACTGTAAAATGTAACTATAGAAAATTTCTCCAGCTTCATAAACAGATGCATGTTTCATGTCTCTGCTTATAATGACAATGTTCACTGCTTAGTTACAAAAAACTTCATATTTCTGGTTGATTTTGTATAGAACAATAGAGTTAGTCTTAGAGCAATAGAGATTTAATAATTCAGTTTGATCTTGAAGCAATTTCAATAATAATGGAGAAAATTAGACATCTAGCAGAACAATGGAAAACAGATTTGGAGTCAAATATCATTACAACTGGAGTAAATTGGAAGAGAAATGTGATTTTTGTTAAAAAATAAAAATTGTGAACTAATAATATGAAAGTTAAGTCAATTTTAGGACCCTAATGAAGGGTGCTTTAGCTCTGTGTTAGTACTCTAACTCTTCTGTTGCTTTACAGATCTTTACCTTTCAGATATTAGTCACATAATATTTGCAATCTGGCAAGTATTTACTTTCAAGGTAGGAAAACAGAAACTTTACTAGTGTGAAGGTCTTTTCTAAGGCTACACAGTATTCAGAAGCAGGAGACCTAGAATTCATGTATTTAATAATAGCTCCAAACCCAGTAACAATTTCTCAGCAGAGAAGGGGAGGGTTGTGTTTGATTTTTTTCCCCAGTAACAACCTTTAAAGAGGGCTTCAAACAATACTACCAGCCTGGTTTGGTCAGTATTGGACATCCCTGGTATAGTGATTAGTATTTGTAACATTGCTATCTGCAGAAGCAGCAATTCAATTTGTAATTATTTTCTAAAAAACACAGGCTTATACCTTTGTATTTGTATGTGTGTGTGTGTATATATATAGAGATTATATCTTCAAATATATGTATATAAAAACCTCAACATCTTTAGAATATGCTGGATTGCCAGTAAGAATGATTACACAGCCACAGAAATTAGATAATTTGTTCTTTGTTGGTCTTTCAACTGTCTACATGAAAATAATATGGAGTTCTGATTGTCCCACTACGTTTTTATGTTCTGTTCTTTAAATGTGACACAAGCCTCTTGTCCATCTAAGAAATCAAGGATGAAAAAAGCAATTTCACACTGCTTTGCTGTGTGAAATTTTGCTTCCTCTGCAATATGGAGTTTGCAGTTCAGCACCATAAATGTTCTTTCCTCTGTGTCTTTGTAAAAGAAGTTGGATTCCCATCTTTCCAGAGCTTGTTTATGAAGTCAAAAGTATAACAGTGGTTGAAGGAATGTGTATGAGAAGTTACAAGTAGGTAGGGAGCTCTAGGCTTTGAATATATATATATAAAAAAAAGCAGCATATATACCCTCTTCTTTCCCTGTTCTTTTCTTTCTCCCTTTTTTGTGTATTAATTAATTTAGTGACTGGCTAGTACTCCTGGTGGTTAGTTATTTGGCTTTGTTCACAGAGTACGTGGTTGTTCTGAAGTCATGTGGTATCATCTACAGTCAATAGTGAAAGATACGTGCTTTTCCTTTCTGGAGAAGTGTGCTCTGTGAGTCAGGTGCTGCTTGTATTGAAAAAAATGGGAGATAGGCCTGGCCTGTCATTTCGACTCTTGCCCCTATGATAATATCAAACTAATTAGACCACAGTAAGACAAATTATGTCCTCCTTATATTTCCTTATAGTCCTTGAAAATTCCTTAAACGATGTATGAAGTAGATGTATCTTGTAAGGTAGCACGTAGTTCAGCTCAGGGGCCATTAGCCATACTTTCAAGCCACGAATCCAAATGGCTGTGGATGCACTGCACATCTTCCTTCAAGGTCCTCCAGCTGTTGGCTTTTTTTGTGGCAAAGCATAAAGGTGCTATTCACTGCATAATGTAATAGCCAGATGATGCACATACTGCTCTTTGTGTTCAGCTAGTATAAGAATCAAACTTCTGTTTGTGGTTTTCTTGTATGATCAAGCTGAAATTAGATTTAGTCCTTAATGTAAGCTTTTGTATTTTAGATGTTTTGCGAGTTTCTTATT
Source organism: Oxyruncus cristatus (assembly GCA_013399855.1). Lineage (NCBI taxonomy): Eukaryota > Metazoa > Chordata > Aves > Passeriformes > Cotingidae > Oxyruncus > Oxyruncus cristatus. Next base: position 1,263,378 of record VXAY01005691.1, read on the forward strand.
TATCTTGACATATTGGAGTAATTGCTGTAAATGGAGCAGCCCAGTGTATAAAAGAGTGGATGATGATAATTGCTAGACCTATAACCTAGCTACTTGTATTTTCTGAAGGCAAAAAGATATGTTTAGCTTGTTAATAGCTAACAAAATGACTTTCTCAGGACTGCCCTCTAAAATTAAATTTTTGCTCATCATTCTCTTTACACTCATACAGCAGAAAACCACAAAGTAGGGTTTTTTTAAGAAGAAATCTCATACCCAACAGTGTTCTCCACAAGAGAAGTTGTTACCTGTAAATAGACATTGTAAAGTCTCTACTTCTGTCCTGGGCTTCCACTGCTTTCAAGAAGTGATATAAATCACTGTCTGTGAGGACAATTAAAGACAGTTTTTGTCTGAAGTAAAACTAGTTTAAAACTCATGCAAATTCCAGGATTTTATAGTATTAGGGCTGAAACAAGACCTCACTGAAAGGGTGAGTGTCTGCTGCATCACTATGCCCTGCTCAATGCTTTATACCCTAAATTAACTTTTGTTTAGTTCTTTTGATAAGTGCAAACAGGTTAATCCTCCAAGTGCCTATTTACTACTCTAATTCTTTGCAATTCTGTGCTGTGTTGTGCTTTCTTAAAGTAGCTGTTTAACTGGCAGAAGAACTCTCAGCTTCCCTTTTCTCTGTGCATTCTCAGTGACAAAAAAAACCAGTTTGTCTCCTTATATATAGCAGACATTTATTAAGGATGTTTGGGCTGAAGAAGAGTATTCATTGTGTTATCTGAGGTCAAGTACGTAACAGCTAACGACAAAACAATCTCTTTGTCATCTCCTTAGGTGCCCTGGTCCTTCAGCAAATTCTCTGTCTGATAAATCAAGGGATCATATAGATGATGACGATGAATACAAAGTTCCTTCTTCACATCCTGTAATACTGAGCTCACAACCACCTCATGGTCATAATATAAAACCTCTTGCTCGGTAAGGTAATTTAGCAGCCTTGAAAGCAACTTATTTACAAAACCGCTGCTTTTTGCAATATTAAACTGGATTCAATGTTTCTAAGGACTTAAGCTTGCTTGCCTTCTAAAATGTCTTATCTTTTCAAGCTTGGATTATTTATGCTTCTGTTTCATTTGATCACCACCATCTGTGAAATTCACTTCATCGTATCGTTCTTGTGTCAGAACTGAGTATTTTTTGCTTTTGAGTACGATTTCTGCATTCGATCCTTTTTTAACCCTTAGGCTAAGGTTTTCAAAATTGACCAGGAGATTCAACCCCCACAATTCTTTCAAATTTAGTTTTAAGAAGAATTTTGTGTCTGAAATTCCCAAAGTCACCTTTGAAAATCCTAGACTTTCATTTTATATATAATTCATTTTAAGAAGTGACGCAATACTGTATGTGAACTGGCAGCTGTATGTACATACTTTGGTTCTCTTTTTGTCCAACATGTAGTGTGCCTTGTTTGGCAGCATATTTTCTTTGCACTTCTCAGGAAAATAACCCTTTTTTAAATACAGGTGGAATATATCTCCTTAGCTTTAAATGTGTTCTAAAATACTACCTCCAAACTTTCACAGTTCTGAATTACTCATGAATTATGGCAAGGAGATTTGGAGCCAAGGGACATGGCAACTGAAAGCTGTGTCATTCCTGGTGAACTTCTTGGACTTTGACTCATAAAATAGTCTGAATGGCTGGAATAAGTGAATAAGTCATAGAAATAAAAAGGGGACAACTTTCTACCGGTCTTGTAAGTCAAAAGTATGATATGAAAATCAAGTATTGATCTAAAAAGTTTAGATTCTTCTGTGATTAAAAATTGGAGTGGCATACTGCTGTTTTTTCCTCTATCAGAATGAGATTCAAAGACCCACTATCAGTAAAGCCCAACGTGTCTCTCAGCCTAAAATTAGCCAATTATAATTTTTAGACCTCTTTAATCAGAACTCAAAAGAGGTAGAAAAAAGGTCTTAGTATGATCACTCCTTGCATGCAGGTTAAAAATTCTGTCTTTATTAAAAATGCTGATCCAGCCTTTTCTGTATAGACGTGAATATTACACAGTTGTCTAGGCTTTATGAACTTGAGTACTTAAATGTTCTTATCTGCAGTATGAGACTTTAAAAAAAAAAAATCAATGATGAATAAAACTCTCAAGGTTGGCCGAGCAAAAAAAATAGGAAATAAAAAAAAATTCCAAGGTCCTAATCCTTTTTACCTGTGCCATTTTTTATGGGATTGTACTGTGCTTCTGCACGGGAATGTCTTCTTGTACCTTGCGAAGTCATCTGATAGAGGCTGAGCTGCTTGCATGACCGAAGTTACTCAGGATGTATGTAACCTTTCTCAGACAAAAAGTTTTCTTCAGCAGAAGAGAGCAGTATGTGGGCAGATTACCTTGTTTTAGCAGCTTCTGAGGACTATTTGGGTTAGTGAGTGTTGTGGTGCAATAGGACAGAGCCTGCAAGGGGGACCAGTTGACTCCAAGGACCCCACACTGTATGTTTTGGGAAGCTTCAGATTCATACAAGCCCTAACATGGTCCTGTGGCTGGAGTGCCCTTGAGTAATTGCAGTCCACTATATGAGCTCCTGCAGGACATCTTTTGAGTTAACATCACCCAGAAGCAGCTGGGTCTGCATGGTCTGAGACCTCTGCAATGTAAACCAAAGTGCTAAAATGGGGTTGGGGGGGTGGTGGAATGCAAGCTGAAAGATTCTTGAGAAAATAACCAGCTTGAAAAATAGAAACTCATTATTTTTCAGTAGTCTTTGTTTGCAGAAAAAGAGAATTGAGTGCCTTCAGTTGGCTGGTACAGGATTTTAGCAGGCCCTTAGAATTATTAATAGAGGCTGTAGATGGAAAGCTTAAAGTTTTTTACAGTTTTTACTGTGCACATGATGGTGGGGTTTTTTTGGCACGAATCCAGGACTTGGTACAGAAAAAATACCTCAGTTTGCCATTTAGGTTGCCCCATGATTAAAACCAGCAACTCCTTTTATTATACATTCTGATAAGAATTTTAACTCAAACCATTCTCCTAAGCATTAAAAAAAAAAAGAAAGAAAAAAGAAAATCTGATGTTACATATAGTTAGAACATCTTCTTTTAGCTGTGTCTGCTTAGATGTGAAAGCTGAGATAAAGCTTTCAAGAAAGAATCTGGGTTTTGGTTGATGTTGTATTCTTTTAATGCACTTCTTTAAATCTCATGGGGAGGGTTTTTTTGTTTCAAGAAAACTTAAACTTCTCAGTATTGTTTAGCAAAACTGTTAATGACATTTTTTAATTTTTTTTTTTAAATTTTCATAAGTTTTTAGCACATTTCAGGTTTTTTCCCCAGTGTCACTTTCTTCTATCTCTTTCCTAAGTGTTACTTGTTCATTTCTTATATAGTACTTGGAATTTTCAATAAAATAAAGGGCCTACTAAATTCATCTGGATGTTTTATAATTTAGGACCTATGTAATTCTTCCATCCTACTCCCAAATTTGTATTGCTTCTAAGACTTTTCGCTCTTTTACAAGTAGATGCAACAGTGCTAAAACTATTACAAAAATAATACAAAAAATTATTCAGTCTTAATTTCTGGCAGGTCAGTTAATTGTCTGGCTTGTTACAGCTGGTCATCTCTTCTGAGGTATGGGGCAAGTTCAGCAATAAGAAATGGAGAGAAATAATTTCAGCACTACTAATTTGGCCTTCTAGAAGAATGTTACATTATAACATTCACTATCTTTCCCTAATAAAGCTTTTTCCAGAAAGGAAAAGGACGGAAGGCTTGCTTATTAGTATTCATTTGTTGCTGTTCATTTTGGAGTTTACTGTTGATGTAAACAGCGTTGTTTGTAAACTGATCGCTTAGCTGGGCTCATTATGAGCTGAATACTTCTGAGGTGGTGCCATGTTAAATTACTTTGCTACCTGTGGCTGGTTACATTATTGAAAATGCAGAATAGATTAAAATTAAGGTAGAAGATATTCTTAATTACTTAGTGTATATGCTGAGGAGTCAAAGGAAGCGTTGCTTCCACTGCATTTGAAACACTGAACCAATCTAATATTGAAGATAGAAGCAACACTTCCTCTACCACTTCTCTGGGGGAATGAATTCATAGCAAAATAACACTTATCATTAGGGTCATTTTGTTGTTTTGGTTTCTTTTTTTAAATCTTGCAATTATTCTTACATTTATTTCATTACTCCTAGTTGTAACTCTGGGGACCACAAACACAATTTCACTTCCTCTTTCGTGTTTATGTGTTCTAAATGATTCCGGACCTTTATTTCATTCCTCCTTTCTGTATGGCCATAGCTGATATGTTTATTAATACTACTGGTAAAAAACCAAGATTTGAAATTTAGGTGTATATAACTCTAGCAAATATCCCGATATATAGTAGTAATGGTGCGTGGTGGGTTGGGATTTTTATTTTTAAGCTGAAATTGCTTGGCATGGTGGCCTTTTTCCAGAGAAACTCTGTTTTTTCTGAATATGCAGGGTCCACAGTTTCAGTGACAGGACTACTTTCCTAGTTCTTTCATGTTTCTTTAAACAATATATAATAATCTGAAAAGGCTTTTTCAATGGTTTTCCCTGCCATATTTGAACAAAGTCATTTTACAAAAATTAACTCCAGTGTTTCTGACAAGATTAGAGGCACTTTTTACTGTTTGTTTGGATGATTTTCATATTCAATTTGATATTGTTTAATTTTGAGAGTATAATATGCTTTCATTTAACAAAAAAAAATCAGTTAACTATGGTAGAAGTATCAGCAAGACTCAGCTTGTTGATACAGAAATTAATAGGTTCCTGCAAAACTGCTTTGAATAGTTCAATTTTGGAGGTTTTGGTGGTTTTATTAAATGTTTAGCAAAGAGTTTAGTTTAAATTTGTTATTATTAGTGGTGTGTAGTGGAGTTCTGTTTGGATTTTTTTGTTGTTCTTATATTTTGTTTAATGGCTTTTCTGTGTGCTTTGGTGTGGATAATTACCAAAATCCACATTTCCCCTTTTCGTATTTCTGCTAGGGAAGATTCAACATGTGGGAAGGCAAAATGGGATTGAGTCTGTGACTTAACTGTGTGAATAAAATAATGACCTGAGCTCTGAAATGAGGACTGTGTTTAATGTTAGTTCTTCCTCTAACTTGTATTGCAGCCTTGAGTAAGGTATTTAAACCGTATCAGTATCTCACCAAGAAAGCAGTATAATCCTTCAAAGCGGTTTTACTGATGGTTAACCAGTATCTGCTCTCAACATGAAAAACCATACATTTTAAAATTGGCACAGCTTATTACATTTCATTCATTTCCATACAGTGAACTGCCAGCACAGGTACTTGGTCATTCTGGGAATTAATGCTTGGCTAAATGGTTGATTGCTTCCTGCTTAATGTCTGTCTTCAGGGTGTGTGAGAACGGTCAATGTGCTGGAGTAACGAATGGAACACACAGTACTGCTTCTGAGATAAAGAAATCAAGACATCCTGAGTTAGGTATGTTTTTACTTTTTGCTGTTTATCAAGAAAATGGACTCTGTGCTGCTCTAGGGGTACAGCAAGAAAACATTCACTTCTTGTGGTTGTGTCATTTAGGAGATGTCTATGATGCACCTACTCTTCCGGTACCTTTGCCACCTGCACGACCTCCTACCAGAGACAACCCAAAACACAGCTCTTTGCTCAACAGGACACCCTCCGATTATGATCTTCTGGTGCCCCCTTTAGGTTGCAGACTTTTTACTGATTACATGTAATGGTTAACACTGCCTAGATGAACTAAGTGCCAAGTTTATTGAAAAACAACCAATGTTGAGTATGCTAAGAGTACCAAACAGGCTATGAGCTAAATATTACAGCTGTAAGTCAATATTTGTGTCAGTGATCTGCACATGGAGTCTGCCTGTAAGCCCTCACATGAGACAGACAAAAAGACACACTAAAACATTTTCCCTAAAATAAATTTTAATTGTTTGTCTCTTACTAAGGAGTCTGAGCATTGCAATTTAATGTAATACTGGAGGGGTTTTCCTATTGTAGCTTAAATAGTTCCATTTATTTTATCGAATACAAAAATGCCAAAGAGATGGTATTTGTGTAAAAAAACCCAAATCACTAAATTAGTAAGTTTATTTCTGGGATTTTTTCCACTGTCAAGGGACAGTTCAAAACTCACTGCTGTATACAGTCACCAAAAGCTATTTTTGCCAATCCTTATTTCTGTTCTGTTCTCCTACACAAAAGTGCTTGATCTCTGCATATATACTGGTGCTGTGCTTGGCCACCACCCCCACTCACAAACTCAGCTGCATGATTGTGTCTGTGCAGATGTGTCATCATCCAATTTTCTTGGTTCCGTGACACCTTTTGAGCATTTGCCTTCTTCCTGCACTATGCTCTCTCTGGTCCCTGAAGTGTTGCTGAGTTGCAGGAGAACAGAAGGCAAAGGAACACATAAAAATCACACTGCTTGGTAACTCCAGTCCTGTCTGCACCACCTTTGTGTACGGGATACATTCTTTTGCCAAGCGCTAGAAAATTCAGTTTATATCTGGAGTTGGAGCTTCAGAACAGCAGATAAAGATAATACACTGTGTAAATGTAGCAGATCTAAGGTAGGCAGCACTGGTGTTTGTATATAAATATATTTGCTTAGCCTCTGAAACACAGCTGTTACTCTACAATGGTAGCAAAGCTTTCCTTATAATACATTCTTTGCAATCGAGTCACTAAAAGCAATCTCTTCTCCCATCCCAGAAAAGAAACTGAGCTCTGCAAAAGGTCATTCAGAGCATGTTTTAGAAGAGGATTGTGCGTAGTACAATTCTAGCTTTGCAGTTTCATTATTGGAGTCACTGAACTGCTTAGATGAACCCTGGGAGTAAAGGCCGCAGCAGCCAGAGAAAAATAAAGTCTAAGCTTCATTCTTTATTCTGCAATTCTTAATGAAGTTTTGCTCATCTAATAATTCCTTTCTGAAATGCAGGCGAAGACACATTTGATAACTTGCCCCCTTCACTACCACCCCCGCCACCTCCTGCTCGGCACAGCATGATTGAGCACACAAAACCTGCTGGCTCAGGAAGCCGACCTTCTTCGGGACATGAACTCTTCCTTCATTCTGGTAGGAATACAGAGGAGGCAACATTTTATTTCGTTTTCATTTTCCTTTACTTCAGAAGCTTATCTGTTCAGTGATAAAGTTGTCATCAGGCTTCAGAATTCATTATACAAAAATATTAAAAAATCTATTTTTTTAATGGTGGAGGTGAAGCAACTCAGAAGGTAGAAAGACTTCACTTTTCAGTATCACAAAGTACTAAGATAAGGTCAATATTTCTATACCAGGCAAGAAATTTTGGTTAATTGTACTTTGTTAGGAAGAGTTAAAACTTGTGCCAAATTTTCTGTTGTAATCTGTGATACTAGTCTGTATCCCTTTGTTGGCTCCATTGTTTTCAATAGTAAAACATAATTCATGCGGTTCATTTTCAAGTTGAAACTTGTGGAAGAGCTAGAAAATAAGGGAAAAGAACATTCTGCTTTGTTAGAACTGTTAAAAAATTTTGCCACAAAACTGTATTAGCTGTGAACACAGTTGCTGGGTCCTGGGGCTCATAACCCTTTTGCAAAGTCAGATAACCTTTTTACCGAGTCAGGTTTTCACCCCTCTCTCCCTGTAAATCGCTATGACACTTTCAGTGTGGTATTTTGCTTGTGAAAGGTATAAAAGCTACTTCCACAACTCATGATTTTTGTCTCTGTGTTGGAAAGCGTTTGATTGTCAGGTTAATTAAGTTGAAACACTTGCCGTTTATGATAGGGATTACAACAGGATTTTTGCAGGTTATAGTGCATGTCTGTGAAGTGAATTATTTTTTTTTCTCTGTGTAAGCTTCCTAAGGATGTTGGCGTCTTAAGTTTACCTTTGCTGTGAATATTTTCAGTAGTGATCTACCTTGTGGTGTGGTTAGATGTCATCTTCCCCTTATCTGTTTTTATTAGATGCTATAAGGAGAAGGATAAATTGAAATATTTTGGTGATGGTGTCAGAGGAAGGCCAGAGTGTAGGTGACAAGCAGTCACGTGCAACTCCGTAATGGCCTCACAGGTTGTCAGGTGTTTGGCTGACCTGTGTGAATGGTGCTTGCTGTGGGATGAAAGGGAGCTGCTTTACTTTAACTGCAAGTTACCTTTTAGGGAATGTCTCTATTATGTATATTTTGCCACCATTCAAGGCCTGACATTGAGTAATTTGCCAAAGCTGTGTATGTTTTATTATGCAAATTCAGCCCAGTGTTTTTCTTTCTCATACAAGCCTCTGAATGCATGTAGGTAAAAAGACTCAGCACATTACAGAATTTAGAGGTTGATCTTCATAAATGCAGGACCAAGAAAATTTGTTTGTCTTGTACACTTCAAAATAAAAGTAATGTAATCTTCAACAGTCCAGTGTGAGTGGGTGCCTCAGTTGTACCATCTGATGCAGAAACACACAATTCAATTGTAATGGGAATGGAGAAGAAAAATAGAAGCCCTTTTTTTTAAGTGTTGCTTCCAAATAATCTAAGAAACATCACTGACAGTGTTAAAAAACATTTAAAAAGCTTTTAAAAAGTATCTGGAATATGCATCTACAGCCATGTATTGTTCTTAATATTTGCATAGGGAACACAGTCTTATAGCAGCAGTTTTCATTAATCTTAGGAGTGTATGCATCTACTTAGGCACGCATGGTTGTGTGAATTGGTCTTTTTTTATTCATATGGTATTTCTAAAGCCATATTACTCACTTTGCATCTTGTCACATAATCTGCTGTAGATGATTTATGATGAGCTTTTGATGATTGGTTTCCATACGAGTTTTGAGGGTGATTTCTCAGCTATCCATCAGAGCCTGTCAGATTAGAATAATAATCTCATCATCAACACCAGCAAAAAGCTGCACTCACATACAAATACTCTTATGAGTCCAGAGCAGGAGCCAGATCCAGGATGATGCTGCAGTTGCTCAGCTGCATCTTTGGTAGCCAAAAGAAAAGGAAAAGGAAGACACAATATACCAGGACTATATATTTCTTAAATTTTTTAAATTCTGTCCTTGTAATATTTTCCCATTGCTGGGACTGTATCAATAGGAAACCTGCCCTGCAGTCTATGTGGACTGCAAAGCATAGGAGTGTAGTGAAGCCCTAACCAAACTGAATAACTGGGATATTTCTGATTGTGTTGCTTCAGGCATTGCAACTATTTCCATGCTTTGCGAGCCACAATTCAGTGTCAGTGTTGGGTAATTGAAAAGTACCTCATGGATGTGAACAGGAGAGACACGGTCAGTGTAGGATAGGCCAACTTTGAGCTGTGCTCTTTGTGTTTGTCACTTCGAAACATGCTTATATGTGTAATATGCTAATGCTGAATTTGGGTGTATGTGTTCCGTATGCACGTGCTGTCGGGGGAGACCTCTGGATTCATGGTTCCTGCCTGTGAAGGGAGGCTGTTTTAATCCTGGTTTGTTTGCATTAGCCATCCCTCAAATAATAATTCTAATTATTTTTTGTTCTCGTATTACAGACCCCCATTTTGATCCAATAACTGGTCATGCTCCTTTGCCACCTGCTCGTAGAGTAACTGGAGAAAATGTCAAAACAAATAGGACATCTCAAGACTATGATCAACTTCCCCCATCTTCAGGTAAGGCAAAAAACTGTTCTTGTAGAAAATTACAGCTTTATGAAGCAAAAAACTTTCATCTGTAAAGTCCAATGAGTTTTTTATCATTCTGGGCATCAAATGGCATTGGTAATACTGTTTTACAAAAGTATGATATTATCAAAGGATAACAGAGATTAATGTTCTGCAGTCTGGGTAGAAGTGGCTACCTGTTGTCTGTAGGTGTAGATACTGCAGCATCAATTTTATCAGTTGCCAAGCTGAATGCTTATATGAGTTCTAGGGTTTCTTATTTTTTGAGAAAGGCAGAGATTTTTCTGCCACCTTTAATTCTCAGAAGAGATCAGAAGTCCTGCAAGGAGCACAAGCATCTCACTTGCAGCTTTCATTTCTCTTTAAAAAAATTAGTAGCTTCACTCTCGAAAGTATTATTTTCTGGTCTTTTTTGCTAATATGTTTGTCTGAATTTCTAGGAAAATTTCTAGCTGTTTTTTAATAAAATAATAAAAATCAAACCCACTTAAACTTGTCTTCCTTTCAATGGAACAGCTACGGTAGAAGCAATTTCTCTGCCAAAGAAATCTCCCATATGGTTTTCAGGCAACACAAATAGTATTTAAAGAAAAGCTACTCACATTAATTGAAATAATAACAGAATTACCTGTTTTTCAAAGTAATTTCACCAATTTTTAGACAAATACTCTTTTGTTTAGATGTGCATGGTACATGGGGAAGGGGAAGGATTGTCCCACCTACATTATTTTGCTGTGTGGAGAGACCACACAAAGAAACAGCCAAGTGATGTTTTGAACCATTAATCATTGTCCAGATAAGAGAGACTGCATAAGGAAAGGAAGAAACTTTAGTCTTTCAGTTGTAATGATCACCAGTGTTCCATTGCAACATTCCCAAGTGGAAAAAAAGATACATTTTTTAATAATAAATGTACATTGCATTCTCAGGAATACATAGTTTCACTCTGCTGGAAAAAAAGAATGTAGTTTTCCAACTTAAATGACAGGAAATTTCTGTACCAGTCTTCAGGCTGGCTTATTTTTTAATGAATAGCATAATTGAGAATTAGTGTGATGCCTTTGGTAAACACTATCACTTTTGAGAGAATACCTTTACAAATATGAGTGTTTCTCTTCTTGTTTCCAGTTCTTAGCAAAACAAAGGGGTTATAGCGCATGTTTTATATGTGACACTGTGAAGGATCTGTTTGTCTTATAGTCCTGAACTGATCTATTTAGGGTGCTTTGAGTTCTCTTATAATACAAATAAGGACAATGATGTAGCTCCTTTTAAAGCTATGGAGTTTTCCTTCAATTCTTGCACTTCTGTGGTAGAACAGTTTTTAATTTTCCTCAGTTACTGCTGGCTGCTTAGTGCTTAAGAAATTAGAGCTTTCTGATGTCGCTTAATAAATACTTTTCTATCTGTATGTTTCCCACGGCCATCTTCTAAAACACGTGTCAACTTTTGCTATAAATATCATTCTAAGTCAGCATGATATGCAGCAAGATATTCCATTTGATTTCAGTTAAATGAAAACTGTGTGATAGATCATGTCATTCTCTTAATTGGAAAGTTGTTTTTACAGTGGCAGTAATTCCAAAGGATAGAACTGATGAGCTTCAGGATGAACTGGTTCACCTTCATCTATGATTTAAAAAGACAATGTAGAGAGTGTAGCTGCATTCAGAACTTTTGCATTTATTCTGAACTAATCAGTTCACTTAGGAAATTCTTCAATTCAGTGCTTTTGTGAGGTGATTCTTTGAACTGGCTGAAAAAGAAATGGAGTTCACTCTAATATCTAATTATAATTTAGCCACTGGGTCCCTAGAGTAGCACGGGGTGTCCTTTAACTTCTCTGCCTCACTTTCACTGTTTTTAAGATTGTTGTCATGATGTTTAACTGAATTGTTAATGTGTGACGAGAAATTTATTCTTATTCAGCCAGGTATCCAGTATGGAACACTTAAAAAATAGTACTCAGCTATGCAACTAACTACTCCAAAGGCATGGTTTCTGAAACTTTTCTTATACAACTGTTAAAATTATTACAGAAAGAGCAAGAGAAGGAGATAGGACTTGGGGGTGCTGGTAGATGAGAGGCTGGACATGAGCTGGCAATGTGTGCTCAGAGCCCAGAAAGTTGATCATATCCTGGGCTGCATCAAAAGCAGCGTGGGCAGCAGGTTGAGGGAGGTGATGGGATCCCCGGCATAGGAAGTACATTGACCTGTTGGAGCAAGTCCAGAGGAGGGCCATGATTAGAGGGATGGAGCACCACTCCTGTGAAGACAGGCCAAGAGGATTGGGATTGTTCAGCCTGGAGAAGAGAAGGCTTCAAGGTGACCTAATTACAGCCTTCCAGTACCTGGAGGGAACCTGCAAGAATGCTGGAGGCTTTTTACAAGGGTGTGTAGTGACAGGACAAGGGGGAATGGCTTCAAAATAGGGAGGGCAGATTTAGATTACATATTAGAAAGAAATTCTTTACTGTGAAGGTGGTGAGGAAAGGTTTTCCATGCATCATCCCTGGAAGTGTTCAAGGCCGGGTTGGATGGGGCTTAGAGCAGCCTTGGATAGTGGAAGATGTTCTTGCACATCCATGGCAGAGGGGTTGGAACTAGATGATCTTTAATGTCCTTTCCAACCCAAACTATTCTGTGATATTGCTAATAGTTAGCATGTTTTACCTAAGCACAACCAATGATAAGAGGGAAAGGAAAAAGAAAATTAAGCCTCTGAGATAGATACATTTTGCTGAACTTAGCTATTCTGTAAGAAATGGATTCAAATGGTTAGTTAGGTATATTTGCCTGCTGCCTGTTCACTCACATGGTCTGATTAAAACACTTGCATGCAAATTTAAATTCCTTTACACGGCAATATTATTTCGGGGTGGATTTCAATTAACATTAGGGGCAATAATGTGCCGTGGCAATGCAAAATATGAAGATAATGCCTAACAGCTTGATGGAGCAACGTGTGCAGTGACTCCTTTCTCACTTTCTCCCTGCTCTCTGAGTTAGTGCAGATGTCCCCTTGCTGTGCTTTGTTCCTGTACCCCAGTCAGATTAGGTGTAGCTGGTTGCCACTGTTCAGCAGAGGGCCTTGCACAGCAAGCCTCTGTCACCTGCTTCTCTGGTGCTTCTCAGTCTGTCCATGAAAGACCATGGAATGTACAGGAGAAGCAGCAAGGGAAGAAAAGAAGGGCATTTCACAGCAGAGAGGAATAGGCAGTTGTCATTGTTACAAAGAGCCTCTTCCCACTGTGCCACAGAGCTCTCACTACTTTTTCCTCGCTTTTTGAACACTTATTAAATGGGGCCTGTGTCTGCCTTTATACTAACCTATTACCCAGGGGTTAAATCTCATGCTGAATTACAGAAATGTGAGTGATAGAGGAAGCTCCTTGCTGTAGAAACTGTTAATTGAATTACGCAATTAGAAAATCTATTCGAATTTTTTAGTTAGACATCCGTGGTGGCTGCTACATCAGAGAGGATGGGAGATGGGAAGGAAAGTCCTGCTTAATACCTCTATCTCAGTGTCCAGATGGACATGCAGCTTAGGCTTAGTATCTTTAAGCTCAGGATCCAATATGATACCCAGCTTTAGCTAAAATTTTATATGGATGTGAAGATATTGAAAGAGATGTCAGCGCTTAAAAAAATAATGGGAATTGAGAGAGAGAGAGTGCTGAAGATCTTAAAGTATCTGTGCTATAGAGAGATGTCACTGTAGTGAGAACAAAATGCCTATGCTGCAAATCTGCTGACAGAATTAAAAATTACCTTTCTAAATGATGAGATTGCTTAATAAAGTTTGTTTGAAAGCTTCAGCAATGTGAAGGTTTTAAATAAGAAATAACTTCAGTTTTAAGCCTGTATTAGACTGAGTAGAGAAAAATATATCCTCGTGTAACACATGCACACAGAAGGATCTGATCTACGCACAAGGAATTGCTTCTGTACTTCAAGTCCAGGGGAAAATTTAAAGTTTGTAAATTAATTTTGTTTCATACTCTAGAAATGAATTCCATAATGAAATGTGAATATGAAAACAGTTTGAAATGTTTGTGAAAGAAAACTGATTGGTTTTAACATGATGTGCCATTATTTTAAATATAAGGAATATTCTTTTACAGTCTTGAGTTTTCTAAAAGAAGTGAAATAAGAAATTTGAACTTGTTTCTGATGGTTTTTAGTGATTAACCACATTTCCTGAGCTTCATTTAATTTCTCAGACCAGTGTGTTTCATGGATCTTCCACACCTTCTTAGCAGGTTTGGATCTGCTTCAGGTGTGTTTATTAGAATGCTTATCATTTACATAAGTCTTTTCATCTTCAAAGAGAAAAAATCAAAACAAATATGAAATAGCCCTTACTATCTGTAGGTGTAGCTCCTTACTATAAATCTTTAATCAAATTTCTTTCATGCATTTGCTATACGATTATCACCATCTTGCTAAAAGTGCTGTTATCTTCTCTGAATTAAGAAGTGGAATGAAATTTTATAGCAACACTCTCATCTGAATGGATGGAAAAACATACACCTTTATTAGACATGCACTAGTGGGAACTGTTTTCATTCATCTGAAGTGTTTAATGCACTCAGTTGAATTATAGTTCTCTCTATCCAATGTTATGATAAGGTAGCATGTTATAACAAGAATACTAGAAATATAACTAGAATTATAAAAAATATAATATTTTTTCCATCCACGAAAAACTGTCTCTGAAGTACTTAACACTGCAAAATGCCATTGCTGTCAGGTAAGTAAACAGGAAGCATCACAGCCAGAAACTCCTCTAATTTATCTCCATCAAAGTCACTGTTGATGGGACTCTTCAGAACCCTTTTTGAGGGATTAAAGAGTTTTTCAAATTTTTTTTAATACTTTGCTCTTGAAAGTGTTTTCTGCGCTGTGCCTGCTTGTATTTAAGCTTCTTATTGGGGAATCAGTGAGGATAAGGAGGTTTCAGTAAAGTACCAAGTTTACTTGAGCACAAAACTCTTGACTCTGAGAAGATTAGCAAGTTTGAATATTAGACTTTTTTCACCAGCCCGTCAGGATTCTCAGCCACCAGCATTAACTGTAAAGGTAACCTTTCCAGAGCAGATAAGGAAAGGGGAGATATTTCCAAAGGGAGACTGGAGAGGAAGGATCGTGCTCTGTTCTCACCATGACAATAATTGGACTAGAGTTTTTTTTTACAAAACCAGTTATTTATGTACTTATGTGTAGCTATTGTGCATAAAATGAACTGCAATTGACTGAACAGAATCTGCAAGATGTACCAAGAAGTGAAGGATTTTTCTCCCTTGGGCATATTTGTCAGGATTCCTCTTCTGCAAAACTTACAGTCCTCAATAAAATTGTGATCGAATTTGTGGTTGGGTTTTGCATGTTCGTTCTTTGTTTGGTGGGTTTTTTTGTTTGTTTATGGGTTTGTTGGTTGGTGGTTTTTTTTAAACTAAGGAAAAGATTTCGAGCTGTGGGTTAAGAGTAGAAAGCCTTTAAGATTTTGACTGGCTATTTTCACCATCTTTTTTGTTCCATCATACTTTCTTTTTCTTCCAACTTTATATAATCCAAATTGTAAATTACACGTTCCTGTAACTACTATATTGCTACATTATTTTCGTTTTAGATGTTCTTGAGGACTTCAGCTTCTCTCCAAATTTTAAAATAAGATATATCAGTTCACTAAAATATTTCTTCATGTTTATTTAGTATTTTACTATTTAAACTGCTTCATGAGGCTTGACCTGCCTGTAAAAAAAACCCCTTAAGCCAATTCATGTTGATTTCTATCTCTTCTTTTTGAAACAGATGGTTCACAAGCACCAGCCAGGCCACCTAAACCACTTCCTCGGAGAACTGCACCAGAAATCCATCACAGGAAAGCACACAGCTCTGACAGTTCCACGGAAAATGTGGATGCAAAAATTGCAAAACTTATGGGAGAGGGCTATTCCTTTGAAGAAGTCAAGAGGGCACTTGAGATTGCCCAGAATAATGTTGACGTGGCCCGTAGTATTTTAAGAGAGTTTGTCTGTTTTCCTCCACCAGTCTCCCCACGTCTCAACCTATAGCAGCATCAAGATTTTCTTGGAACATATGAATAATTCTACAGATACATATGTGGATTGGGGAATGAGAGGAAGAAGAGAATGGAATATTTTTCTTTCATCCTTAGTAGAAGGGTGTTTGTTTCCAGCCGTTTATCAAAGGCTCATGGCTGCTCTGATCAAGACTTATAAATATGCTGAGGCTTATGTATTTTTGCTAGCCATACTTTTTTAAATCAGGGTTGAACTGACAAAGTAATTTAAAGAAGTTTACTTCCCTAGAACTTTTAATCTGTGAAATGCTTTTTCTTGTTTACAAGTTGGCAAGTTACAGTTTTCTAGTCTGTGCCTGTACTATGTTCCTGTTCATATTCCCTTGTATTTGTGGTCAGTTCTGCTGTAGCATTCCCAACAGTTTCCATGCTGACCACTCCATCAACTAAATCATCACTTCCCAGAGGTTCTGTGTTTTGTTGTTTTTCTCTTACAAGATGCTTTAATTGTTTGGGGGTTTTTTGCATTTCAGCTCATCAAATGCAAAAAGTATGTGGCCTTCACTACTGTTTTTTTTTTCCTTCCGAGATTCCTTTGCTTTTGAGAGAGGAAATATCTGAATGTAAAATGCATTATTTTGTCTATGAACTGCCTTTTTAAAGGTATTTTGACAGTGATGTTGGGCAGCTTTCTGTTTAACATGAATTCCATGACCTGTAGTCCCCAAGGTCTTTTATATACAGTTTCCACAAAAAAATCCCAAATGACAAATAAAATACTTCATGCAGCAGTGATACTGAGTTCTCACATGTAAAATCTCCTGCAAATTTAAGTATTTGATTGCAAATGTTCAAAAAAAGCCAAATGCACACCATAATACTGTGTTTTGATTCCACACTAATGTCACCCGTTCTTTATGACCTGAGTCATGCCAGAGTAGAAGAAATCTTTTTGAATAATATTAATGGTATTCAGGTAAATTCCAGTTCTAGCTTCTGTAAAATGGAATGCGGTTAATTTTTTGTTTAAGTGATTATCCTGTGGTTCATTGTGGCTTGGATCAGTTTGTATTAACTTGGAAACTTTAAATCTTTGATGCACTGTTAATTCCTAATGCTACTGTAGCAATATTTTTTGCGAAGTTCTTTAGTAATGTCCTCCCTTCCCTGTACACTTTATAATTCTCGAGTATGTGTTTAATATCCAAATTCATTTGCTCAGTTTCCAGCTGCTTAGTTGGAAATACATTTTTGCTTTACTTGGTTAGTGGTACTCCAGACTTTGATGTTTCATTTTTGAGCCCAAATCAGTGCAAGCCAAATTAAAAATATTCCTAATTTTAGAAAAGAGAGAGAAACCAATTCTTTTCTGAGTACACTCAAAGTAAACAGTCCAAATATTTTCAGAACAATTCTTAAGATTGCTGCTTTCTTGTTTTTTTTTAGGAAACTTTGAAATCTTCTTTTATGCTAATACTATTGAAAAAATAAAACCATGTGGTAGTTAGAATATTTTTTGCATTTTGAGATGTGACCAGTATATGGAAATTTTCACAGTGTGCCAAGCTGGGTGTGAAGTATATATTCATTATTCCCTTTCAGCTCTTAGTGTTCTCCTTCACTCTGAGCAAGTGTTAAAAGTTACATCATTTGCAGGATCAGACCTCAGCAGCCAATGCATTTGTTGTAAAGATTTTTTTTAAAAGACAGCAAGTGGCTGAATTGCAGGATTCAGAGTAACTGAGAACACCGATTGGAAATTACTGTGCTATCTCAAAGTCCATTGTTTCATCAAGGAACTTATTCTTAAAACCAATTAAACAAATTACTTTGTAGCATGACAGAGTGTAGTGCATATATCATTAATCTGCTTTGGTGATAAAAAATTATCAGGAGAATTCAGGGTATAGGGAAGAACGTCTGTTCCATTTAGATTTAAGCAAATGATTCTATGTTCCAAAAAAGAGCATTTGCAACTTCCTTCATTTGTTCATTCTTCAAGTACAGCTTATGAAAAGTTTAGGTTTAAGTTCAGGTTTTAGTTGCTTTTAAAGTTCAAGTTAATCTCCTTCCTCAGGTTTGGGAAAAAGTTTTGTGTATTCTTGAAACCCTCTTGATCATTTGGTTTGTTTACAACATCACTGTAGCATTTTAGCTAGCTATAAATTCAAAATGATTCATGCTGGTTGTACTGGAATTACTGAAATGAGGTTCTAGCATAACTGCCAGCATAGCAATGATGGCAGTGAAAAAAAGGACATTTTACAAGGATGAACAAACAATGTGCAGATTGAGTTTTGAAATTTTTAATTGTTTTTATGCAGCAGCTTAGTACAAATTACATCCTTATATTTCAATTAGAGACTGGAACTAGTGCCCAGTAGATGAAGGTTTTTAAAGTTTTCCTTCTCCTTTCTGGTTGTGACCACCAGTGACACTTACTTTTTTTTATTATGTGTTAAAAAAACAACTTGGTGAGCAATATTCCGAGTGGTAACTTGAAAAGAGTTCCATTAATCTTTAAATGAGTGCTAATAACACTTCTAAATAGTGGAAAATGCAGACTGTTTCAAACCTGTTTTGGTTAATAGTTTTAAAGTCAAACAGAGCGAAATTGCTTTGCTAGAGTGTTGATGTTTACTCTGCAGGAATTAATAGGCTTAAAATAAATTAATCTGGCTGCAGTCTAGCTCTAAAGACATAGTTCTCTAAACATATTTTAACCTTTGAAAGACTTAAGGGTTTGAGCCTGGCAGTGTGTTATGCACATATATAACTTTAAGGAAGACTGACTTGAGTGAGAGTGCCTGGATGAACAAAGTTGGTTAAACTCAGAAACATGTGCTATTGTACTTCTTTAAATATTTCAGCCTTTAGACCATCATTGTGATGTCTCTTGGCCTCATCTTTTCTCTCTTTTTGGTAAAATTACTGCATTTCGAGCAAACTGGCTGAATCAGAAGTTGAACAGAGCAAGTGGACACCAGCAGCACAGATCTTTTCCAAAGACTATGAGTAGAAAAATTTTAAATTGGGATCAGAGAAATTAATTGAATACAATTAACCATGTTAAAGGCTTGGCTGGAACCCTAAAGTGGCCACTGGTAAAATTTGTTAATGTTCAGTATCTCAAGAGTGCATCTGGCACAGCTTTTTTATAATGTGAATTTAGGTAGTTTTGTACCAGGATCATTTCTTCTGTTATATTTCTCTAATTTTCAGCTTGAAGCTTTACTTTGCACTGACAACTCTGACCTGAAAGCATTTAAGTTTATGTCTTAAATATTGACAAATTTTGAAGCAAATGAACACCGTATTCAAAGCAAATTCAGGTACTACCTGTTGACCTGGAATTTAGAGCTTTTAGGAGTGACTTCTTGAAAAAGGACTTCAGTAGTTTCCATTTTGAAGGATTTTCTTTCAAATAACTATTTTATCTGAAAATGCCTTTTATAAACTTGTCTAACATGTGGCAAACTTAGTGATGTGTTCAATTAATTTATATTTTATTCAACATTCTTTTTAAATTTTGGTTATTATGTATGCTCAAGTTCTTTATCTGTTCATGTAAGGTATTTTATAAAATTAATGTTAAGAGAATGTTGGGTCGGTCTGTGATTTTTCAAGACTGTCTCTCTGTTATTGAATATTCTCACTTTTCCTACGACACTTCAGGAACATATCCTGTCCTGTGTAGGGGCCTTAAAATTGTTGTTTTATAAGCCACAAAAATGGGGCCTTGTTCTAAAATAAGGTGAATCACTGCACTGAGACATTTGCTTTATATCCCCATACTTTACCTCATTTCTAAATTTCAGTAATAAAAAATTATAAATTGGCAGTAACTTTTGAATATGCATGTAATAGTTGTATGTCAGAAGGATGCTAACCATTAAATATTTAGAATCCAAAGTGGTGAACATACAGTCTGACTGTATATTAATTTATAGGATTTTTTCCTGAAGAAAATTACAATAAACTCGCACTGATATTTTTTTTTACTATCCTGTGCATTTACATTCTCAAACATTGTACTCTTAATGCCAAAAAATAGGTGTGTAAAACATTTTTTTTTCCTGTTACTGTATTCCAGCGTTCTGGAAAAAATCTAACCACTGTACTAGGCATGACAATACAACTATTACTGTTTAAACCCCAGCACTGTTCCCTGCAGGTTTGATTAGACATTCGGTGCCGAGATCTTCATGGTACTTCCTTCAGTATGTTAAACCCTTGCCCATTATGTAGGTCACTAGTCATATTACTAATTTGAGAAGTTAACTGTTTGGTATATTGTCTGTAGTACTCTTGGTGCCTATTTCTTTCATTTCTATTCTTCTGATGTGAAAGTCAGCTGTCACCTTGTGTTACAATCAAATTTTAGCAGCTGGGTGCTCCAGGACTGTTCAGGAATTTTTGTTTGATAGACCCAGTCATTAATTCTGTACAAGATACTTGCCTCAATTCATCAGTTTCAATGAGTCTCCATCAGGAAAATCATAAATTTAGATTTTAAAATAGTGTGTTACTGTGACATCTAAACATTCCATTTGTCCTTAGATGCTTTCATGTCTAGCAGTGGAAATTCTTATTCAAAAAAAATCCTAATTCCTAAATCTTAGATCACAAAATAAAGCTTAAATATGTGAAACTTGGTTGTGTAATCACCCAGAACATTTCAAGTAATTTAAAAACCTCAGAATAATGTGAACTGTGACAGGATTCTTGCTTCCTAGACCTGCCAGAAGCAAAACCACAAACTCACTGAATAACGATCTTCTGACTGTGAGGCTGCTTGCACCTGTGTTGATCTCTGAAGGAATCAGCCAGTCCAACTAAAAGAGTATTTGTTGAAAAATAGTTTTTTGGTTTTGTTTTGTTTGTTTCTTTTTTTAATAACTGCAATGGCAGCCAGCAGGATGGGAGAGGAGCAGAGAACTAGATAGAAGAAGACAATTCTATCGTAACAACCCCAAGCCTCTCTCTCCTGTTGGCATGCAAGTTCAGCTATTGTGAACTGCCTTTATAATCTAGTGCAAATAAAGGAGTATTTGTTAAGATTATTCCAGTCTTCAGTTACTGTGTCCTTCTCCAAGGACACACTTATTTAAAAGACACAGTTTTGGTACGGGATGGCAGGGTCTTAGCAGCAAAGAAAAGTTTGGAGTAGCATTCTTCTCAAAAGGTGTTTTTATGCCAGCGAAACAACCAAAACCTTTATAAGGATTTCAGTTACAAACACCTGTTTTCAAGTTCATCATCTTGGTTCTTGAAGGATGTGTATGTGTACATTTATGTACACACTTGTCTGGTGAAGTATGGACATTACGTATGTGCTAGTCTGGTAAAGCATGGAGAAGGGAGTATTCCAAATGATGCCAGCCTGTGGAGTTCAGACCTAGGCTCTGTGGTACTCACTTTTGCAGAATACCTGCTCCTTTTGGGTATCTGAATCTGTGGAAAGTGAATCTGCACAACAGTCAAGCTACTGCATTCATTCGTGTTTCGAAAGGCAAGTTTTTCTCCGTAGGGAGCTGGGGAGGGGCATACATTTACTCCAAAATAAACAGCTTACTTCTGTTTATCTGTAGTGATTATGATACTGAAAATAATAAATGCTCCCTAGTTTTTATTAGACCACAATGCAATAAGTGCCCTACGGAGAACTCTTGTTTTCATTTGCGAAGTGAGTGTCACCGAATTTCAAATTCTTTACAAACATAAGTTACATCATCAGCCATTCAGAAATACCTCAAAGTAGTGACTGGTGTAGCTTTCTGAAGGTACTATCTTGCCTGAACATGTGACTTTCAGGTGTTTCCTCTTGTTTATGTCTTCATTACCAATTCAATGTGACCCATATAAAATTATTGAACAATTATTTAAAAGCTTTTATTCCTTTTTCTTTATGGCTGCTATCAGTAGTACCTTTACTATCTAGCCTCACACACTAAAATTCAAATTATCCTGCTCTCATATATGGTAGCTTGGGCCAAGTTTAGCCTGACTTTTGTCCCACAATAGATGTATCACTTTGCATCCTCATCTGCTCCCTACCAAATCTCTTCTGTGGCATCAACCACCACCACCACCACATCCTTCATCTCCATAAGGGCAGACAGTTGACAGTTTCCCATCTCAGCTTGCAACCAGATCTGTATTTTTTTCTGTGATCCCTCATAAAGTGTTCTTCTGGCCTTGTCTGTCTCAGTCATTAGACAGATTCTCTGTGCCGTATCCAAATGGCCCCTGTGAGCAGAGTCATCCAAAATGGATTCAGAATTCTGTGAGAAAGCCTGTTTTCTGTGTTAATGGCACTGGCATTTTTTCCTGTTCCCTTCTTGACCTGGAAATGCATGCTTGTGTTTCATGATTTGCTTGTCAGGGAGACAGAGATGGAATTTTATTTCAGCAGATTCCCATTCTGCTGCTGAGATGTGAAAAGAAACAAAGACATCTCCCAGTAACAGTCCTTGTGTTTGAGATGACTTGTGTCTCAGTATGAGAGTTTAGGAGTTTGCCCAGCAAATTTTGTTTGTAGCTTGGAAAGTCAGAAATATATTTAATTACTTCTAGTACTAAGTGAGGTACTGGTGGAAGGGATAAATTTTATGTGTGAGTGAATTTGGGAACTCACACTTGCAGATGTGCTGATTACCATGAGTGGCTGATTGACTCTACACGTTTGTCAAAGAAGTAAGTATCAGGTAACTTGAAAATTCTCACACAGAGAAGATAAAAGCACTATATCTGAATGACATTTTAGAAAAGTGTTTCAAAGTGTGGGAGAAAGAGGGAATTTGAGTTGTGCACTCAAATATGCAATTTGAGTGTGCGAAGGTGCATTGAATTGGGGTTAATCTTATCTTGTTTGGGGCAGAGCATAGTTACATGGAAAGGGCTTTATGTTCCAGCATGTATCATTCCAGAGTAATTTTTGCCATAGTTAATAACCTGATTTTGGTGTTTATCCTCGTACCACTACTCCTCACCCCCCACCCCTTTTTGTGGTGTCTGGCTCAGCTCTTTAATTCTGTATGGCAAGCTGCTCAGTCAGTTCTCATAGAATTTTTTTTTTTACCTGTGATTTACCATGTGGTTTCCAGGCCCCACAAGGCTTTTCTATGTGTTTTGAGGTTTAGTTTTAGCAGGAAGTATATTAGAAATAAACAAAGCTGCCTTGGAGTTAAACAGACTTGTCTTCAGGCATTGACATCCTCTCCTTTGATGTGTTGGTGTTGCTGAGTAAACAGTCTCCAAGCTTATTAGGAGAGGCAGAGCCTTAATTGTATCTGTGCTTCGTTTTTAGGATGTTGAGATACTGGCTGACAGGGGCATCACTGCAGGCTGTGAACCTGCCATCAAACTGGCTCTTGGTTCCCTTTTTAACCACATTCCATAACAATTTCTAAGGGCCTGAGACCAAATTAAAATTGGCTGTGGCTTCGTTCAAGTGTGGTTATGCTTTTCACTTTTTGTGGCTGTGTAACCTGCTGTATTCACGTGTGGTGCCATGAGCATAATGCTGTAAAACTCAACCTGTCCAGAAACTCATGTCATTTCCATGCTTATTTAGTGGTTAATATACTTTGCTTTGTGAAGTACATGAGGTTCCTCTGATGGGGTGCACAGGACAAAGGTTAATTTCTTGCTTGTGATGAGTACAACAGTGTGGAATAACAGCTCATACACAGGGACTCCTGTCGATGTACAAACTCTCTTAGCAATGCGGATTGATTTTTCTTGGTTGGGTGAGCTGAAATTTATTTTTCAATGATCTGCCCTTATGGGACCTTGTATTATTTATACTGTATCATCATTGTATTTGAGCTGTCTCCATTACAGCAATATCCATGCCTCTTGAGGCTGCCTGGTCTTCTCCCTTTCAAGACTAGCAAAGTCTGTCAAGAGAGCTGTGTGAGATGTACGGAGTGGGTCTGGTTGCCTGATTTGTTAGTAGCATGTTTGTGGGATAAAATGGATTTCTGGAGAAGCATTGATTTTATTTATTTATTTATTTATTTACTTATTAGGAGAGTAGGTTTTATGGCGGACAAGTTCTTATGGTGAGTTTTTGGAAGCTATTGCTTTTTAAAAAAAGAAGATGCTGGTAATCTTGTTGGTTTTTCAAGTTATATATTGAACAGTGGCTTTGAGGGAGTTGCATATTCTCCAACTTTTTTATTTTTTTTCTTCTCTGTTAATAAACAACAAGGAAAACTTCTGCTCCCTCTGTACTTTCTGAAATGATGCCAACCAATGCTTGTTCAGCAGTTACACTGTCTGAACAAGACGCTGTTGTCTATCTGTTGTCGGCCCATCAGTGATAAGAGGGTAAAAAGGTTTCTCAGAGGAAATGGGAAGGAGGGATGTGACAAAGGTACCTGCAAAGGAAGAGAAGGAAAACAGATGAAGAAAATACTCTTAAGGAAAAAAAAAAAAGGAAGAAAGAAAAGGGTTGATTTGATGAACATTCTTTCACCAAAATTCTTTCTCAATTCTCTTAGAATTAAATGAGAAGTGTAAATAACATCATTAGCTAAAACGAAAGTGGTAGATAATACAACTTAATAATTTCATTTTAATGCTGTTTTAATTAAACAGCAAGTTTCAGAAAGAATGGGTCTTTCTTTTGTTCTTTATAATTAAAGTAAGTTTAGTAGGCATCTACGTTTAGAAAATACTCATAAAATTATGTGGTTTGAAATTGGTAGTGAGAAAATCACCAAGACTTGAAAATTAATAATTAAGCAAAGAAAACTTTATTTGTCATTTGGAGAACCTGTTAAATCTAGAAAATGTTGGGACCTTAGGGGTTACTTTGAAATGGAAGTTTGTGGGGTTTTTTCCTCAGCACTGAAATCTGTGTTTCACTTTTCAATGCAGTGGTGGAAATAATTTTCTCACTACAGAGCAGTCATGCTGTGATTATGCTTTATGCTTATCACTGGCAATAAATCACATGGCCATCGGGCATGCTGAAAATTGTTATTGCACAAAATATAATGAAATTATTTGGGGGGCAATTGGGATGCCTCAGTTTCAAAAGTGACCTCCTGATCTTCCAGCATATTTTAAGATTTCTCAGTTGGTGCACCTAAAATCCATAGCAGGTTTTCATTTCACAATTTAAATGCATTTATCTAGAGAAACTCTGTAATAGGCCCTAGACAGGTGTTTCAGTGGGCAGGATGGGGGAGAGACAGTGGAGGGAGGTGTCCTTTTTCTAGTTCCTATGTCTCTCCATAATCAGTCTCTCTAAACTGTAGAGGTTTAGAGAGATCTCTTTGTACTGTAGAGGTTTTATTTTTTGTGGTACTAGTAAGACTTCTATGAGTTTTGTCACTCAAGAAACACAATTTTTGTGTGTTTCACTCAGTTTAAATACAGAAACATATCTAGGGACTGAAGAAATTTGTGAGCCAGGCCAGTAGGGCAGTTTAGGAGTGTACAAAGGAGAGCACTCCTTCTGCATTTCTGTAAGAAACTCGGGAACAAATTGGACAATACTTCATTTGCATCTCCACTGAATAACATGTAGAGAGAGGGAGACTCCCGGAAAACCAGGCTATAATAAGCTTGGAAATGCTTGCCTGATCTCTGGGCTGCATGTCAGCTACTTTGAAGCTGCAATGGCAGGGGGCTTTCTTGGATTAGAGAATAAGGAGGGGAAAGTCCTTTAAGACTTTGGCACTTTTTTACATTCTACATTTACATCAATGAATTGAGCCTTATTCAAACCAAGGAATCGGTTTTACAAAGCCATATCCTGACAAGAGGAAATGTTGCTAGGACTTGGCTTTGAGTTTAGAGAGAAACTGGACTTCAAGACTGAAACCAAAAATACCACATAAAGACAGTGACAGGATATTTGGTTGTCCAGGTTTGGGGGGGGGTTGACAATTATTTTCAAATATTTAAAAATTAAGTTCTGTGTATTTTTAACTCTGTTGGATGAAATCCGTGGTTTCTGAGGTATTCGACTTTTCCCTTCCCCACTGGGAATGGAGGACCTCCTTTATTTTTCAGATTAATCTATTATTAATCTGTCAGATTAGTTTGGCGGGGGCAGGTTCCACAAGATTGGTTTTAAGAATGCTTTGAAAGCTATTTTAGGAATGGCAATACAAGAACTAACGTATATAGAGTGCAGCATCCTTTGGGTATAAAGTAGTATGTATCCCTGTGGCAAGCGGTAATAAATATATGAAGATGGTTTATGTCTCTGAGAAACAATCTCCATAATTTTGATGATGTTTTGTTTATGCTGTAAGAGCATTTTGTTTCTCAAGAAGGATAGTCGTAGCGTAACTGTATGATAATTGGAATTTAAATACACATCATAAGTGTAGCTCATTTATTTGCACTATTGAAAGGGAAGGTTGGCACGATGCTGGAGATGGCAGACTGGGAGCTGCAAAATGCCTATTCCTTCTTCTTTCTAGAGAGTAAGAAATTTCCCCTCTCTACAAATGTACTGTGAACAATGGGAGATAGACCAGACTGTAAGTGTTGGATGGAACAAAGCATTACAGGGTCAGTTTTGTTGTTTCTCCGGGTGTTCTCATTTGGTGATTTTTGGTCATTTTGAAAAGACAAGCATTTGATTAGTTCAGTTCAAAGGGAGAGTCAAACCATCATGGGTTCAGCAGGAGAAGTCATGAAAAGTTTGAAGAATAGGTGAAAATAATGGCCTTTGCCTCCCTGTGCTGGGAAAACAAAATTCACGTGGGCCAAGGGTCAGGGCTTCTCATCATGTGGGTGTCTACATTTTGTTTCCTTTGTCCCTTAACTATTATCTCTCTTTTTCTTTAATTGGTTCTCTTTCTGTTTATCCAGATTTTCTGTATGTGATGTGTTACCTACATGAGGACAAACTTTTTAGCAGGGTCTGTTGCAGTAGGACAAGGTAACAGTTTTATGCTAAAGGAGTATTGATTTAGATTAGATATAAGGAAGAGATTTCTTACAGTGAATGTGGTGAAATACTGGAACAGGTTGTTGTGAGAGGTGGTGGATGCCCGATCCCTGGAAACATTCAGGGCCAGGCTGGACTGGGCTCTGATCAACCTGGTCTAGTGGAAGGTTGTCCCTACCACTGCAAGAGGAGGTGGACTAGATGGTCTTTAAATGCCCCATTGAACTCAAAACTATTCTGTGATTAAGGTCATATAAGGGACGTTAATCACATATTTCACATAAAAGGTATTTATGAAAAATAATTAACTTTAATTTGCAAACACCTGAAATATGGCATGGGGATACTTCATAAACCTTATTAGGGACCTCCATTCTTTCTTCCAGTTCAATTCTCAGTAAAAACAGATGCACATTTTTGAATTATACTCTTGCAACTCTCTTCTCATAGTGTTTGGCTAATTGTCTCCTCTCAACTTCTTTCAGTCTCAGGCTTCATATTTTTCTCTTGGTTCATCTTATACAGTCTCTAAGCTTCCCTCATCCCTTCTGTTTGCTCATTATGAAACTATTATGTGTTATTAATACTCTCCTCAGTAAATTTTGAAATCGTGTCTTCCCACCCTTACTGGCCACTGCAACCTAAGTACCACAGCTGCCGAGAGCTTGTGTCCCTCTCTTCAAGATCCTCACACGTCACACTGTGGTCTTCCTATTGCTTTACAATTTTCACTGCCTAGGGACCTTTGAGCACGAGTCCTGTGAGGAGAGGCTGAAGGAGCTGGGGTTGTTTAGCCTGGAGGAGGCTCAGGGGAGACCTCATCGCTCTCTACAACTCCCTGAAAGGAGGTTGTAGCCAGCTTGGTCTCTTCTCCCAGGCAGCCAGCAGTAGGACAAGAGGGCATGGCCTTAAGCTGTGCCAGGGGAGGTTTAAGTTGGATTTTAGGAAGAAATTTTTTACAGAGAGAGTGATCAGACACTGGAATGGACTGCCCAGGGAGGTGGTGGATTCTCCGTCCCTGGAGGTTTTTAAGATGAGACTGGATGTGGCACTTAGTGCCATGGTCGGGTAACCACGGTGGTGTGTTGGATCAAGGGTTGGACTTGATGATCTTGGAGGTCTTTTCCAACCTGGTTGATTCTATGATTCTATTCTATGATTCAGTGACAATAACAACACTTTGCTTCGTTCTTGCCCTTTCCGTCTTCCACAGTGAGCAACTGTTTTCTCATTAGCAGCTGTTTCTTGGCTGTTTGTGCCAGCCTGAAGTACCTGGTGTTCTTTCTGGCTGGCTCTGTAAGTGCTGGCTTAAGTGCAGTTGTCCCTTTTCTGCTCAAAGTATCAGTGCTATGTTGAGAGCATTAAGCTTTTAAATGTGCCAGTGGCTTGTCTCTTTTTTTAGCTGGAGTCGTACTTGTCTGTATGTTTCAGTAGTTCTGTCACCTTTTCAGTGTTCCAAGTGATGCTGAATCCGAATCTGTAAGCAAATAACCTATAAGCAAAGTGCTCGATTGCAGGAGTCTTGTGCTGTGAACATGTGGGATCTCTCAAGTTAAATAAACTCTTAAAGGAGTCTCAGGAAGGAGGTATGCAGTGGTCTTTGGTATGAGCAGTGGGACAGCTGCTGAGGGTGTGGGCTGTACAACTGCAGTGGATCAGCCCATTGCTGCTCTGTGTCAACATCAGATGAAGGCTGCTTTTGAAGGCCGTCCTGATGTGACTGCTGCTATCAGCCTGAGATGCCCTGATTCCCTGATACTTTTTTAATTTATTTCATTTTTTTAAAATGAAAATGCTAATATTAGCATATAGCGTGGGTTGTAGTAAGTGTGATAGCCAGGAAAGCTATAGTGCAAAGCTGTTTTCCTAAGGTGACTCAGAGGATGTAAATGATAGAAACTCATTTACTTTTCTCCACAATGACTATTAACAATGTGTAGTTTCACTTTAAACAGGAGCCCACTGAACTAGGCAAATAAAAACCAGCTCACATGTGTAAAAGCTTGCAGATTGCAATAGCGCAGAGAAAAGATGTTAAAGAGAAGGGACTAATTTTATAGACCAGGAAAATAATGGAGGTTTTTTTCTGCCCTGGTTTTTTTCTTTTCTACAATCTTTTCTCCACTTTTTAGCAAATCTGAAGTTTTGTATTGAAGTGTGGTATGTTTGTGTGCTGTGAAATGATCCAGTTTCTGCCTTGTAAAAACTTTGTTGTTATTCGACAGGAGAGGATTCAAGCTGCTCAGTGTTGTTTGAAGAGATTGTTTAATGGTATGCCACCTCTTTCATGTGCTATCTGCACTATTTATTTACTTATTTATTTAAATGTGCATTGTTTGGCTGTAGGGGGTTGGTATCTTTTACTCTGCCATGGAAACAAAAAATTTACTGTAAATGTGCTTTGGTGGAAGATCAGCTCTGCAGCTGCTGTGGTTTCTCTGTTGCAGAAAGTGCTGTGTGCACCCTGGGTGCTGTCAGTCCTGACAAGACACTGTTCATATTACCTGCACATTCATTTCCTGGCATCTTTTTCAAGAGTGTGTGGGTCAAGCTTGGATACTTTATACAAGCAAGAAGTTGGATACTTTAGTTCTCCTTTTGTCTTACTTACCTGTGCCAATCGCATGCTTAAGGAAGACTGGAAGTCACATCACCACCCTATGGCCATGAGATCAAAATCAAATGGGAGACCAATGATCAAATAAAGCAAAGTTGAAGATAGAAAGGAGGTAGAATTGCAGCAGCAGTGAGGATAGAGGATAAAATTATGGTAAATGTATAAAGCCAGTGGGAGAAATTTACAGCCACTGAGATGCTTTGAAGTGAATTCAATGACAGGAAAAAAAGACTTTTGCGGGAAGACTGATTTTTTTTTTTTTAAATTATTATTTTATTTTTATTTTTTTCTATCAGGAGGAAACCTAGCTGCAGGGAGGCTTTCCAGGAGCGAGATCAGACTAAAGATAGACAGGTAGGAGGCAGAGGGAGAGTAGAAAGAGCCTTACTGCTTGTGGTTGGGTCTGTTAATAAGAGCAGAAACAACAAGCAGAGCCCAGAAACTGCTTAGTGGGTGGATGCACAGCTCTTCTGAAGATGGTTTTAGTGATGAAGTATGGACTGTCTAGTGCACTTAACCTATCCAAAGGCATGCTGTTTCCAAACTTTTACTGCATGCCTTAGTTGCTGACTCAGTGCTGATGCAGTATCTATAATACTTGCCTGCAAACGTGGGCTCTCACTTCAGCATTGGTTTCATTCCATTCTTTCATCTTCCTCTCTGTGAAGACTTTCCAATCAGAGCTCAGAATTAGTTCAGTATATGGATGGTGATTTCTCCAATTTAGAGCTGTTTGACCAGTGTCTTACTAGAAGCCTGTGTCCTATAAAACAAGGGGCTTAACTCTGTCCTCTGGTGAAAGGAATTCCTGATAAGCTGAGTTGAACAGATCTGCACAGGCCAGGCTCTGTGCCTAAACACAGCCTTGCCCAGGGCTTTTCTGAAAAACCCAGTCCCCCACATGTTCAGTCCACTGCTCTGTGCCTGTGCACAGGAGGACATCAAGGACAGACGCATCCTCCTGATGTGAGGAGGGTTTACTGCAGGTGTACAGTAACCCCTGAGATAAAACTGCTACTGAAAACCAAGGCTGGTTCTGCCTGCAATCTTCAAATGTGTAGCAAACACACAAAAAAATGGACTTTCTGCAGGATTGCTGGCATGCACAAGGCATTTACTCCATGCCTATGCCAGGGCCAGCAGCAGAGGAGAGGGAAGAGGATCTGGGGGGCTTTGAGAGAGAGCACAGCCACAGCAGAAGAGGCAACTTTGCAGCAGTGCTGCGGGGTGAATGTTACCTGTCTCAGCAGGCTGCATGTAGGCTTGGGGCTCACAGTCTCATCACCTGTGTTCCAGTGCTGTTCAACAGCAAAAGGGCTCTGGCTGAGTGGAAACAATGCTCTGCAAGGTTTTAATCTGAGACACTGCAGGCTTGGCTTTCAGAGATGCTGACCACTCCCGTCTCCTCTTTTCCTGAACCTGAGTTGCAGTGTTGCATGCTCATTCATAATAGGGTGTCAAATTATAGGAGAAGCTATATTTGTCATAAATGGCAGCCCTATGTTTCAGCAGATATTTTGTGAGTCTGGTGAGTCTAAATCAAGGATGTGTGGATTAAACTGTCCCTCTGATTTTCTAGGTCACTATTGGAGGGTGTTTGACAATTTAAAGCTCTTTTACACCCTGCAAAATATTGTCTTTTAATAAAAGTCCTTTGAAATCCTTATCCGTTATCTTGGCATTTTGCAGAAGATACGATTATGTCCAAAGTTTGGCTGAACAAGCCCCGTTAGATGGATGGCAACTTCCAACCCTCTTCAGTAAATAATGGTTCAATTTCTCTGAGGTGTGGGGTTTTTGCTGTTCCTCCTTCTGTTTGATATCTCAGGCCAGAGAACAGTATATATTCCTACCAATCTGAATTTAAATGAAGCAGACAGCTAACTTTGATTTGCTTCTGTTCCTTCCCATCAGACAAACTGGCTTGCATTAATCATATTAATAAAACTGGCATTAAAATTACCAAGTTTTTTAAAGGCACGTGACCCACCAAGTTACAAGTCATCCTGTATGCATACTAATTACAAGTTGACTAAGATTTCAGTAAAAGCTCAAAGGAATGACATTTTTCCCTGTATGTTTGTTTTAATTTGGAAAGCTCCTTGTAATGTAAGACTTGTCCTATCTAATGCAGTTCTCTAATCACAGTATGCTTTAATTTTGATAGATGACCCCCAAATGCTTTAAATACACTAGATTTGCAGTAATTGCAATTATTTTTTTAATACTTTGCTTCCCGAGCTGTCCATGGTGACATCCATCTATTATCAGATGGATTTGTTTACTCATTCTTCAAAAAAAAAAAAAAGGTAAGAAAGGAAAATCAAGTTATTTGTATTGAGAGCTTATCTTTGCTGCTATGTGGTGGAGGAAGAATGTTATAATTTATCTCACTCTAGTCACTGCTCCCTTTTTTGAGGGATTGTGTTCTGAAGAAGTGCACATTTTTCAGAAATGTTCAAAGCCCTTCTACTCCCTCCCCCATCTACAAGTAGTAACATTGCCCCAACAGGAGAGCCAAAAAGTCACTTCAGGCATTCTGAGTGTTTGCCAATGGAAATTGAAGTACAAGACAGAATTCACTAGGCATTTTTTTCCTCTGCTCCATGTTTCACCTTACAATGTTTGTAATATAATATATAATGCTTGTACACACACATCTAGTGTATATTTTCAGTGCAGAATATTTATTAACGGTCGTTGTACAAAACAAGAAAAAGAGCTGAGGATTTTAATCTCCTGTCATTTCCCCCAAACGTGTCCTCTTCTGTCCTCCTTGTGTCATGATTCCTTGTCTGACCTTTGCAGTAGTGTTTAACTGTGATGGTTGCCACTGCTTGTCAAGCTATCAGACAGTGGGACTGATGTGAGAGATGCTCAGGGTAGCCCTATGGAAGTGCCCTGGCCTTTCCACAAGCAAGATGTTTGCTGGGCTTTTGTTAATTCGTGGCTGGTTTTATGCTTTATTTCAGCAGTGACAAACCCCCACCCGGGCAAACAGGATGGCAGGTCTGTACCACCACTTGCCAATGTCTGGATTTAGGCAGTGAGCCCAGGAGGGTCCTGACTTGAATAACTAGGGGAAAAAATTGTTTCCTTCCTGGGCCAGTTAATAATCAGATCATATTAACAAGTAAAATTTGATTAGGTTTCTGATTAGGAAAGAGTAAGCCAGGAGTTTGAAGCTTGTTGTGTCAACAGAACAGATTAGCTTCAGTCTGATGTTCTGCTTTCAATACGAAACTGTTAATAAAATTATAGCGTCTGACTTCCTCCTGAAGTTCTGAACATGATAAAGGACTTTGAGCAGTTGCTAAATATCATAGCACTGGGGCTTTGTAAAGAGTCAGGCAGAAGACTATCAAATCTTTAACTGCAATAAAAAAATAATAGTAGGGGAGAAAGAAAATATTTGTCTTTAATGGATGAGGTAAAACTTGCATGTTTGGAAAAATTCTGGTAGGTTGCTGACAATTGCCTGAGGTGACCACTCAGGAGGGCAGATGTCCCAGCTGGAGGGCTCTGAGCTCATTGCTGCACAAGGCTTTTTATGCAGAAGAGCCCAGTTCAATGCTGAAGAAGTTCTGAACAATTCTGACAGTTGAACCTTTTTATTGGAAACCTCTTTATTGGAAAGAATCAATGTCACCAGCACCTTGTCAGGAGGCTCATTGCACACAAGAAGCAACTGCCAACATAGTTGTGACCTATGGTCAACACGGTATGACCTGGAATGGCATTTGGGTTTTTACTGAGAACAGATTTTAGAAGAAACAGAGAAAATAATTCTTGTAAATTTTTTAATGAGCCCAGGTACTTTCAGCCAGCTCTAAGAAATGTCCAGCAGATCTCCACATACTCCACATACTGTTGGCATTTTGCCATACAAACCAGCATCACAGAAATTCAGGGTACAGACTGTTAAAACCATATTGCAAAGGCCTAACGTTTAGAAATATGAATTATGCTTAGCCTACTTTTCTCATCAGAATAGGATCCAGTGACACTGTGATTAATCATAGTCTGCTCAGCATCAGTAGGGGGAAATGAAACCTATTAACGCTGCCGTGTTCTCCAGGTGCTGAGGCTGTATGGGAGGAAATGATCTCTGATGTGAGAGAAGACGGACTGCTAATTCAAAAAACAAAATTCCACCTGCTGTCAAGAATGATTAGGGATCAGAAGGGTACATTTGTGGTGATTGCTTGATCTTTGTGGCTAATGAAGTTAACTGTCTACAGCCAGACCCCCATTAAAATTAACTGTGGTATTTTATGTTGTACCTAAAATGTTCCCCTGCACCTGGTATGTTCGAGCAGGACAATTTCTCCCTTTGAACATGCTCACTCACCTCAGGCTCCAGAAGTGCGAGAGGACAAACATTGCTCTCAGCTCAAAGCAGCAAGCTCTGATTCTGCTTGTTACTTCAGGCACTGCTGACTGGTTTTGGATGCTCTCTCTGAGCAGTGCTTTGCTCTCTTGTGTACCACCATCATTAACAATGGTCTTCAACTTCGAGGGGGATGGGAACAAAACAATGTTTCTTCTACCCCTTTGAATTTCAGCATTGTGGATTTAAATCTCCTCATTTTCTGGGCAACCAGGCTACCTCTGTCTACTACACAATTCATTTGGTCATGATCTCTACGAATTTTGTCCTCCCGCAGATCCCTTTGAGTTAACCTACGGGAGGTAAGTAAGATACCCTGCTGCAATACCAGGTCTTGGATTCTCAGGTTTCTGCAGAAAAGCTGTATATTATCTGAAAGACACGCCAAGGGCAATCCACTGTCATTTGTCAGCAAAGAGAGAGCAGGATGATGAGTGGAAACAGAAGCAACTTGACTGACAAACAAGTTGCTGTCGTATGCACACCCTTGATGCAGAAGATGGGAAAGTACTTTGTTCTTAACTGGAATGTTCTTAACTGCTATCAAGGCTCAAGTATGGAATGATTTTTCTTAGAGGGTATGTAAGCTAAAGATAACCAGACAGCTGTAGGGGAGTTTGTCTTGCTAGGCCCCCCTCAGAGAAATGTTATCAGAAACACCAGGTAAAGCTGAGATTGCTTCATTACTGGTTTTGAAACCACTGAATTTGGGTACAGATGCAGCAGAATTGGGACCAGTGGGGAAGTAGTAATTAGAAAGACATTCGTTTGGGAAGAGACTGGCTGGAGGAAAGGAGGTACAAGGGGAAAAAAGGGGTTCAGAAGTGGAGAAACAGAAATTAGGGTAAAAATCAGGTAAAAAACAAAGGAGGGCAGATTTTCCAGCTGTAAGACTATGAACCTTTGCAGATGTAGGTGTAGCTATCCTACTGACCCGAGGCCACCATGGTGTCAGAGGGTACCGCTGGGGCAACTCGCTTGTCTACCAGTCAGGTCTGCTTTGGAAAGGACTGGTGTAGGAGGGCAGAGGCAGGAGGGATCACCTGCACCTTTAGGTTAAATGGTGTGGGGAGAGAAGGATGTTGGATTTGTACGTCAGTAGTAGTTGTGTGTAGTTAACAGGATTTAGCAGTGATAAACCACAGCTTTGTAGCTGTGTGCAATAGCAAGCAAAATAATGGGAATTGATAATAGTAGTCTGTTTATTAGCTAATTAGTCTATTTGATTTGTTAATTATTAGTAACATGTGGATCAATCAATAAGCATTATAGTCCCTATCAGATAGGTCTTAAGCCTGCAATGTAAAGGAGGGTCAGATCCTGAGGCAACAACCCAGTAGCTGATTCTTCTGAAACTGGACCTTGCGTGACTGTGTCTCTGTAGAACCTGAGGTGGTAGAGAAGTGTTGTAAACTTATCTTAAATCCCAGTCTGATTCCTCCTTCACTTAGGCTGTCTTCCATCATAGTCTGCAGTCTTTTTAATTCCTCTTTAAAGGTGATGCATTTAATTTCAGAAAGTTCATTTATTCTCATTTGTAGCTCATTAGTTCCTCCATGGTCAAAACTGTCTTGGTCTCTCATATGTCCTGGTAAGTATTTTGATTCCAGGAATTTCAGCTTATAGTTCCTGTTTTGGAGC
Organism: Oxyruncus cristatus; assembly: GCA_013399855.1. Lineage (NCBI taxonomy): Eukaryota > Metazoa > Chordata > Aves > Passeriformes > Cotingidae > Oxyruncus > Oxyruncus cristatus. Next base: position 1,298,705 of record VXAY01005691.1, read on the forward strand.
AGGGGGATTTGCTTATTTACTTGGAACTTTATAATCAGCTTCCCAAATCTGTCTGGATACTTTACAACTCCCTTTGCAGGTAGGTTTTGGGGTTTTTTGGGGTTTTTTTGAGTAGCCTGTTACTTTTTCTTCCTGTGAAATCTAGTTTCTTTTGAAGAAAATTCTCATTCCTGATTTAATTTCCTTTGACTGTTTTCTAATGATTTTGGGTCAGCTTTAATGTTTTATGAGTCATTTCATTATTTGTTCCATCTCGGTTCCTCAGTGCCTGACAGTTTCTCTCTCACCACCTCTGTCCTGCTGTGCAAGTTTTCGCCTTAGCCAGAATTTAGAGGTTTTCCCATGTGCATGAGCATCAGTAATACATAATGGCTCTGCTATTTGTGATATCTTCACACTGAAATTCCCTTCAGGATGGTGGAAACAGGCTGTTTTCCACCCCTTAGAAATTCTCTTCCCTTTGCTGTTTACCATAGCCAGAATCACTGTTTCTTTGGCCATGTCTCTGCCATATGCCCAGACAGCAATAAATGGGCATGACTTTTATTTCAAATGAATTTATTATGGATGGTGAGTAATGCCTTTTTATGCTGGATTACTTTTTATACTTGTGTCTTGTGTCAAGATCTAGCTGGATGAAAGAACTGAGTGCATTAAAACACCATTTGAGAGGGGTTTATTAGTTAATAATACCTTGAAATGCGCTTGAATGCTTTTCCTCATGTAAATTTATGTAAAGGTTTTTGGACTGAAAGCTGAATTGTTATAATAAAAGCAGTATTATGAATATTGAGGAAGCTGAGCTGTTTGGGTTTGGTCACCGTATCTCTTAGAGTTGAAGAACCTCATTCAGTCCAACCTAATTATTTCCACAGATCCCAAGAAAGTTTTTTTTTTTTTCTCTCAGTTCATCTCTGAGCTTCGAGTTGAATTGTACCAGCTGGAGAAACACAAATGTTTAAAAAGTTCTCTTGGTACCTGCTGTTACGTTGAGGCCAGATTAGGGCTTAAGCAAGTTCTGTTCCAGGTGCTACTGCTGGCTCAGCCATTAGATCTTCCTTAAAACTTTGGGAGGAAATCCAACCTGCTTAATTTCCAACTCTCTGCAACTGGAACTGGATGGATTTGTTGAATTTATCTCTGCCCAGTACTACAGATTGTGCCCTCTCTGGAGCTATATAAAGAGATTTGGTGGCTTCCTCTGCTGGAGCTAAAGGTGGCCACTAAGGGTAGCAGCTTTCTAAAGGATTGCTGTGACTGCCTTGCATCACCAGATCCAAGGTGATAGCTATTAGCACCTTTCAGCTAGTGTAAATGTAGAAAAGCATATACCTAATGAGGAGAGAGCAAATGTTTGCATAAGTGCTCCAGGGAGAGCGGTAGAGAGAGCATTAAGACAGAGCACTGCACCTGTCCAAGGACTGCATCCTTGGAGGGCACTGACCACAGGAACATTCCCATCTCAGATTCTTTTTTCACCTTTTTTTTTTTCCTAAATTTGCACTTAAAAAAAATACTTAGCTGTCGTTGAAGATAACTGATAGTGAGTTATGCTCCTATTTACTGACAGTTTCACTCTTCCCTTCTCTCCACACTCCCTTTTTTAAGGACCAAACTATTGATTTCTCAGGCAGAGGCAGTGTAAGAGGAGCTGGCCCACCAATACGACTTTCTGACCACTGATTACTTTCATTGACAAACTTGTATTTCTTATTCCTGGCTCTAATATGTGTTAAAATGTCAGTAAAAAAGCCTCTGCTTTTCCATTGTTGTTCCTCATGTGGTTTGGATTAGGAAAATCTGGGACCCAGTGCTGTGCAGGAGACACAGCAAACCCAGACTGAACTGCAAAATGGATTATTTCAAGTACAGTGAGTGGGGGTTAGAAAGATATTGCACAAAGAATTGAAACTACCTTATCATAGACACTGCACTTGATCTTAGCCAAAAAGACTGAGTATTCCACACACTGGTAATCTTGCTAACTCTAATTTTATCAGAAAGCCTGTCTGATCTGATTTCTATATCATGTTTCTTTCTTTTTAGCAAGTGTAGTCACTTTGGCCGGTTGTGTTTGTTGTGCTTACTTTCTTAAATTCGTGGAAATGAGTGTGATCTTTCTTTATTTGGAATAATAAAACCAGAGAGAGCTTTTATATCTACATCTTTGAAATTGAATTTGTGGAAGTATTTTGCCTATATGAGGTTTTATTTGATTCTTTAATTCATTTCATTTCCTGAATTTAGATTCAATTATATGTTCTTCCTTTTAAATGTACTCTGTTGTCCATGCTCTTCTTGTGGCAGATGCAAGTATTAATGAAATCCCTGATCCGGTGTGTAGACATTATTGAACACCTGCAACACAATCTGAATTTGTATTTGCTTTCTAGGCCTGGAGAAAACAAACTGACCTCAGTGATGTACCCATTCAGGTGATTACTTAACTGTTCTGGTGAAAATCTTAAGGAGCAGGGAGGACAAAGCATTAGGGTGATGTGAGTTTGAGCTGAGGGAAGCATTGTTCTGGATTTGTAATTGGCCTCTTTTAAAATAAGATTTATTATGTAGCTTGTTATATAATTATTATTCTATTATTATATTCTATATAATTCTATAATTGTTATTATTTTGTAGAATTTATCTGAGTGAGGTTGAATGTAGGTTTATATTGAAAGAGGGACAGCTTTTTCAAAAAAAAAAGCAAATGGGTGGAAATCACTGTCTTTCAATAGAATCTAATTGGTTACTTTTTAGAGCAAGAGGATGTCCAGGACTGGGCAGCATGCAATAAATCCTTGCATCAAAACTGTGTAGATTGAATACATGAAATATATGGAAAAAACCCCACATCCTTAAACATAAGACTTGTGCTGACATTCCAGTACCTAAAAAAACCCAAAACCACATTGGTGTTACAAGTGTAGGTTATGGTATTACAGTTGAGCCTTTGCAGTGTGGGTTACACTTGAGTACTATTTCCCAAAAGAGGGAAACTTCATGGGACTCCACAACTATGGATATGAACATGCAGCCAAGCCCCGGCATGGGAAGTTTAGTCTGTTTGTACATTTTTTCCTGTTTCACAGTCCATTTCATGTTTATAGTTGTGTTAAATTGCTGGTATTTATCTCAAGGTGCTTTGTCATTTCTGAAGTGGATGTCCTACAAATAAACAACTGATGGCAAGGGCAGGAGAGAATCAATCTATACAGAACAGGGGATGTGGAAATGAGCACTAGGACAGGGAACAGAGGATGACAGAAGCCTTAGCTGTCTCACCAGGTAGAGCATGAGAAGAGGCAAAACATCTGGGGGGAGAGTGGGTGAGTGATGAGAGAGGTACATTACTGTTTTCTCACTAAGGAAAAAAATTTCCTAATAATTTGTCAGGCTCTACCTTTTCAAGATGAAATTCATTACTACATCAAAGCGAATGCCTTGCTGCTAACAGGAAAAAATGCCCCTATTTAGAATGTAAATGAGAAAAATTGTATGAATTACATTTATAGATATTTAAAGAATTGTGAGTGGCTGGGTGGATGGAGTTAGTCTTATTTTAGAAAGTGTCTTTGACATAATTTGATAATAAGTAATAAGCTTCTGATTCCCTAATAATTTGAAATGTAGCAAATCATTATTGAATGCGTGTGCTGCATGGCACATGAAGCGTACACAGCCAAGAGGGGTGTGTGGTGGGTTGGCTGGTTTGTTTGTTTGCAGCCTGTCTACCTCCCTTCTCACCCTCCCTCTCTGGCAGACCACCATGAGGGAAGGCTGAAGTCAGCCTCGCTCAGCACTGAACTGCGCCAGCTTGAGGATGCTACCCTTTTTCAGAAGAGCTTAGGAGCCCTTCAGGGGTTAGAAGCATATAACTCAAAGTTAGGTACCTCCTGTGTTCCCTCCATCTCCTGCCTGGAGGAGAAACCTTTTTGAAACCCCTGTATCAGGCAATTCTTGGAAACAGACACCTGAATGCAGATGTGTTCTTGTCGAAAGGAAACCCAGAAAACATTTGCACAGATGTGGTTGACATAGGAGGTCATGATCTCATTTCATATGTCACTGCTTAATCTTAGCCGAGATAATTACAGACATATGGCTGTCTAAATATGAAGTCAACAGGAAGGTATCCAGCTACATGTGGTACTACAAGTAAATCAGATTTAACTGCAACAGCCAGCAGCTGAAGCTATTAGGTGAACATTGGATGTTCCCTGACAAAATTTATCATAAAAAAAAAAGACAATAAATTTACGTTTAGTCATTCTTTGTATGTCTTCGTGGATAAAACTCGCATTAGTATCTCATAATGTTCAAATAATAATCAATAGAGAATATAGAGATATTTGTATAGGGATAGAGAATTTAGAGTTATTTGACAGGATGAAAACTCTCTGTCCAGGGAAAGGTGTAACATATTGCCTAAACCATCTGTAGTGCTGGGTTGATACTGGCAAGTCCTGGATAATACAGGGACAATCAGGTGTGAAGTGTTTGTTTCATTGGCCAGCAGCAGTCAGGTCAGTGATTTCCCCCTGTTTAGGCTCTCACCAGCTGCTGGTCCCAGCAGTGCAGTAGTTGTAGGTGCAGTAAAGCCCTCAGACAGCGGCTATTCTGTAGTACTCAGAACCAGGATAAAATGTCCCTGACGCTTTGCCTTCTGTTGTGTCGACCATAAGTATTCCACTCCCCCTTTCCAGAAGGCCTCACCTTCTGGCTGCACCATTATAACGTTTCTGTGTGTTTTCATAGTGGCTCATACCCATTGCAGCACAGCTATAGTTTTGGTATTACTGCTTCTGAGGACTCACAGAGTTGCTTGGGAAGCTCATGGGATGTTTTTGCAGAATGCTGCCTTTGCAGCATGCAACCAAACCTGTTGCTTTGTTCCAAGCTCAGTGGCAGCTTCCTGTATATCCACGAACAGACAACACAAATTACCTTATTTCCTGCCTGTACAGCAAGAGGGTGGCCTCTGTCCTACTCCCCTTTGCTGTGCTTTTAAAGCATTTGTAAGCAGGGATTTGGTTTTCTTCCTGTGTGAAGTAAACTAAGGTTGAACTCTGGTGTCATGTACAAACTCAGATTTGAACAGGCCCCCCCAAGATTCACTGATACGGTAATTTTTAAATCCAGGTCACAAGCACAGGCCTGTACGATGAACTTCGGGAAAGTTTTGTGTTCCAGTGGGGCGCGTGCTTTTCTCTGAGCGAGTGTTTATGCTCCCTAGGTCCCGACCCTGTGGTCCAGGAGAAGGCCCACAAACCCACACCAAGACCCCTTGGCTTTGCTGGATTTTCATCCCAAATGAATCTATGGAGTCATATGTGCAGGATTACAGTCAGCGTGAGCTCTGGGTAAGTGCCCTCCCTCGTGCTCATACGTGTTCTGGTAAACTGAGATTTCAGACAAGAAAATGAAGACATACTTCAGTTTTATTGTTGTTTAGGCATGGATAGAAACATTAATTCTTTTGCACTCTTGGTTCTTGAAACTTGCTTATAGTGAACTTGGAGCAGTGAAAAGCCCAGCTCCCAGGACTGACGATTTAAAGTGCATAGGAGATCTAGCAGAATCCCAAAAGGCGAGGAGTTGGTTTTATTCCTTCTTCTGTAGCTGTGGAAGCTGAAGGACTTTTTTTTCTTCTCCTTTGCCCTGTATTCCCCTGACAGTGGTATGAAAATTTTCAGCCCTTCCCTATGCTTTCCCTTTGGAGGTTTCCCTATCTTTGGAAGTTTCCTCTCTGTATTTAAGAACTATTTGTAGTGTTATAAACAAAGACAGGTGATATCTGCACGCTCCTTCACAGGACTCTGTTACAGCTTTTCCCGTTTAGAGTCATGCCCACTGAATTTGTTTTTTCTTTTAAAAAATGTGTATCGCTTGGCAGTGTTCTTGCACCAAAAGAAAAAGATATATTTATATATAAAGTAACTTTTTTGTGTGTTCACGTTTTATTTTGGAAAAAGAGGTGTTTAAAAATTTTAGAATTTTTTTAACAAAATTCTAAAAAGAAAAAAATCACAATATTTACAGAGATAACAGAATGGCTTAGCCATGCAAAACAAATTACTTTGGTTTTTTCCCCCATTTTACTTTGGTTTAAATATTGACCAAGATTATAATTTTTTTTCTTTTTGCCAAATAAAACAGTAACAAATTAAAGTTTAGAGGCATGTAACAGGATTTCCCTCTAATATTTTATACAGCATAGAGTTTATAGGACATCTTATGTATTTAATCCATGCCAATGCACTACAGGAAGCTTTTATTAAGACATCAGTCACTACTGCCCAGACATTGAACATTTTACAAATTTACAAGTAACAGTGTTTTCTTCCCCCTAAATAATGCAAAAGTGGCAAAATACATTTCCTAACGTCCATCTTTTTCTTTTATTTATTTATTTATTTATTATTTTATTTTTGTCTACCAGTCTATAAAAACTTACTTTTTCCCTGGATATTTGTAAATGGAAACCTGATGTTCTGCTTAATCTACTGTTCTCCTCCATCAAAGCTGCCTGTTACCTTCTTACAGAAACTCACCTTCCAGATATATTGAAGCTTATCTCCCTTAAGTACGACTTTCTTTTGGCCATTCACACCCTAAAACCTTTTCTTATCAAGTACCATTCTAAAAATTCCCTCAAGCAAAAAACATGTTTATAAAGTTACAAACTTGAATGTAACTAAAGATACATAGACATTTCATTGTTACAATTATATGTACTGTTTGATAAATTAGGTACCAGTTAAAAACACTAAAATTATCTCAAGGTGCATTCAATATCTGTAGCATAGTTAACAAAAACACACAAAAAATATATATATTCTTTTTTTTGTGGGAAATAATGCAGCTTCGATATGACCACTTTTTAAAAAAAGGTTCCAATTCTGACTGGTATCTCTTTGAAATAAAGATAATTTACAGTACTTTAAGGCAGCGAATAACATAAAGGAATCAAAATTAACCCAGAATTCCAGTTCCTTATCCTAATGATAACATGAAAGACGACTCAGAGTGATCAATAACATGTGTGTCTTGCTCTAGAAGAAAAGGATTATTAGCCCCCGTCTGTACGTAGGCTAGGAATTTTTCATAGTGTTCCTTGCTCAATACCCAGACTTCTTCAGAGAAACTCTTTATTCCCTTTCTGGCTTGTTTAGCTTTGCATGGTTTTTTAAACGTTCACTTTCATTAACAATTTAGTTTATTCTTGTCACAGCTGTCACCCTTCTGCTTTACTGTGATTTCAAAGAACGAAAAAGGAGTTTGACATTTTCCTTTAAGACAATCTTACACTGTAGGTACTTGCTACAAACCAGAGGCTTCACTGAAAACAACCAGAACTAGACATGTACCTGCTCAAAGGGTGTCATAAAAACAACTGAAATAAAAACCATTACACTATACATCAGATTAACAGCAACTCCCAGAACAAAGCCTTACAGTGTATAAAAATAGCTACGTAAAAAATTTACATAAAGGCAAACAAAAAGAAATCTTCAGTGCAGACATTTACAAAAAAATAGTTTGAACAGAACACAACATGGTGACCTATCATCATGGCTGTTGCCAAAATTAGTTTGTGGGGTTTTTTTATCTCGAGATAATTATGTCTAAAATCCTTTGAAAACCTGGTAGTATGATCTGCTTAATACTTGAACCATGAATAGCTGTCACTTCTTTGTATATGTTTAAATACAATCCACGTTCATGCTTCAATTGGTCTATATGTATTCTCTGAAAATATGAAAGATAAAGCCAGTTAAACATTTTAAAGTATATTAACCATCATAATTACTCAGTATCTAACCTTCAAATAAACAGCCACACAAATAGTCCTTTCTTCTGCTGTTCAGTGACACAAACACTTTCCTTCATGACAAAGGTAGCTGTTGCAATATTTTTCCCAGTAAATCCAGTAAGTTTATCTGGTAAGGAATGGATTTATGTCCATTTCATTTATGTAGATCTACTGAACTGAAGAAATACTGAGTAAAAGATTGCACTGAAGGCACACAATGTTATTTGAACTCCTACGTTAAATAAATACTGCCAGCTCACTTCATGTAATTATCTCTATATCACAATGTTGCAGAAGGTACCAGGACCAGGAAAAAAAATACAGATGAAGCCCTAAGCAAAAAGATTACAGAATTTCCCATGGAATTGCAGTAGCAATGCTGGGTACTTATGCAGCATTTTTTTCAAAATGCAAATCTACTTGTTTTCTACTTTTAAATCATTTATAGGATATAATTTTGATATTCCCAATTCCCTTTTTCAAATTATAAAACAGTGATTTTACTAGTAATGTGCCTATAGCAATGCTGTATCTCTTTATATACTGTGTAAGTGCCGTATCTAATTCAGTGAATTTTGAATATTTAGCGCAAAACTTGTGGCTTGTACTTTAAAGTACAATTTCAGACAATACTAACATAGTTGTATTAATGGAAGCTGTATTTATTTAAATAAGAAACCTTTTAATCTAAATATGAAATACCGTAGTTCCACTACATGCTTTAAAACCGCACTACCTCAAGAAGGTATCCAACGCAATTTACTTAAGGTCCCTGAAAATCAGGGCTGTCTACAGCTTTCCTGTGGAGGAAGTTACAACACAGCACCACTGAACATGCACTACTCTCACTTTTAAGAACAATTGATGACAAACTGAACAAACCTCCCTATGGTCAGCTGGTTGCCAGACTCTTGGGCTACCACAGATTTTAAATGTCCTAAACTGGCCATAAGAACGGTCTAAACCCCTTCTTTGGGTACTAAGAGTAGTGGCATCTGTACATGCAGCAGTGGTGTATGTATGTGTGAGCACAGGGTGGTGCTGTTGGTGCTTTGTACTGCTCCTGTAATTCCCAAACAGAAGTTTGGCATCTTCTGAATCGCTGGTATACAGATCCCAGTAGGGGAAACTTTCATACTAAACGTAATATACAGTGTCTCTTTACAGGACAAAATTAATCCTAGTATAAATATGGAAAATCTAGAGTGAAAAGAATCGTTTTGTTCTAAAGGAAGTTTCATGCCATTTGCACCAATGATGATCAAAGTGATCAAGGACTCGGTAACTGTTGCTTTTCAGTAAGGGAAGAAGGCTCCTGTAAGCACTTCAAGTCACAACTTGAAACCTTCTAACTCCACCTAAGCGTATTCTTCATATATACAGATACACACACACACACACGTGTACCACAGTGACACATTATACAAATTTGTATTTTCATTTCCTCAAGTATGTGGATTAAAATAAAGCCAAGTATTAAGTTATATCTAAACGTCAGGCTTGTTTTAATATCTCTGTGTGCAGCTTTGAATTCTTAACTGGCCAGAAGCTTGAGTCTGTCTGTCCTAATATCACACCACTCAAAGTGACCCCTCTGCCTTATCTCGGGAAGGTGAGCAACAGATTCCAAGCTACTGCTGTGATCAACAGTGAGAATGGTGGACAAAGGGATGTTAAATTCAACAATATTAAACACTTACCTGGAATGATGACTGACACATTTTCTCTTAAGTTTCAGATTTATGATTGTTTTCCTCTAGTTTTTTGTTTTCTTCTATATTTCCAAGATCTTTGTCTACATGTTTTGATGCTGTCCTATAATGTAAAAAAGAAGGTCACTTTTGCATGTCTACAACGTTTTGTTCCACGCTCACATTAATGACGCTGCCTCCTCCCCTCGCAGGGAACGGAAAACTTGGACAGGTTCTGTTCTGAGCAGAGCAATAGGTTTGCATATGTCTGTAAATAGGCCAGTGGCACCAGATCCCCCAATGGTGGTGGTACCACAGGAAGTATTGCAGCAGGGCTCTCTGTGTGTTTGATTTACCCCTTGAGGAATTCAGAATTATCCTGAGCTAGCAGACAGTTAGTAAGGTTAAACCAGTTGTGGAGAACCGTGTTTCTTGACAAATTAATTGTGTAGCTTGTTTCAAAAAACAAGAGTTTGCTTTAAGGCACACTGAACTGTTACAAGTGTGGCTAAGATATCTTGATCAACACAGCAATCTTTTGTGTACTTGTAGTAAATGACTTTCAGAGCCCGTGCCAAACGGAAGCTCTTTAAATGTGAGGAAATTGAAGCAATTTCTGACAACACTGAAAAAAATCCCACTCTGGTTTCTAGATCTGTGCTAGTTATGACTGACAAGCTTTGGGCAAAGATGAAACTGTGTAGATGTTTGAGGGGGGGGGAAAAAAAGAGGTATGCCTTTTAAAACAGCAGGTCTTCCTTAATGCAAGTAGTGGAGATGAATTAATGAGTTAAGTGCTTAGTTTAGCTTAGCACAATAAAACCACTATGCCATTCATTTAATCTGTGAGAAGCCTCACTGTCTGCCAAGGTGAAAGATTCCTGCAGTGCTGCGATAACATTTTGAAGGCCACAATTTTTAAAATGTAAATGGGCAAATGCGTTTGAGTGGGACAAAGTAAATCCCTTGTGTCAAAGCAGATTATCGTATACACATTTTCTCTGCAGATAATTTGTCTCCCCGACAGAAAAGTAAGGTCTGCTGTGGCGGATTCATGCATATGCTCACCCTTGCTTCAGGGTAAAGACCCGCAGTGACGCTGACTTGCAAAATACAATGAAGACACAGGTTAGCAGGAGAGTGTGACATGTCACGCTGACACCATGCAGGTATGTACCTCCCCAAACTGCTGATCTGAATTTTCGCTAGTGGAGTGTTTCTGTGCACATCCTCCATCTGAGCAGAGGCCGAGAGCAGTGGCTATGCACTGTGTGTGCCCTGAGCTGAAGTACCCTTGAGTGGTACTGACAAGTTTAGTCCTTGTCTCTGAAGGGCTTCTGATGGGGTGCAAATGTACCTAATCCCCAGCACCTCTGGGAGTGGTGCTGAAATGCTGCTCTCTGGGCTGGGGAGCAGCTCTTGAGGTGGAGTGCCAGGGGAGCATGGGATTCTGGATCCCAAAGCCCAGAGACTACACTGAATGGCACCATTCTAAAATGTTTTTTGTTTTAAAGGAGGTTATTTCCTGAGTGGCTCTAGGTTTTAATGCTTCAAAACTGCATTTGCCTTTTACAATTGTTTTTAGAGTGCCTCTGTTATATTTGTGTAATTGATAGAAAGGTGTTGGTGTTGAAAACCTACTTACTGCAAACATCTGGACTCCTCCTTACTGCAGGCAAATTTGTGCTGAGATAGTATTACAAAGTAACTTATTCTACAGTGGTAAATTTCTATTGTGCAATAACATTCTATTTTTTTCTGGTATTCAAAACTTGAAACACATGATACACATTAAAAGGAAAGGATGTGAGATGCAATGAAGAAGAAAATTCACTGCTTTGGTAGAGACTGACCTTCTGTGATCTTAATAGCCTTTCACAAATCTCTTTAATCCTCATAAAAAAGAAACAACCCCTAAAAAAAAAAAAAAGCCTTGAAAATTAAAAAAGTTCTTAATTTAAATTTAAAATTTTAAATTGGTTTAGGCTGAGCACATAATTTGGCTTGTCATGCGGCTAATGAGTCTTTTCCATAAATAAGTCTCACAAAATTGGAGACAACAGGGAAAGAGATGAAAAGCTGAAAGAATCTGGACCCAGGCAATTACCTGAGCTGCAATGAGTTGGAGGCGAGAACGCAGTATCATGCTCGTCTGTCCTCATGTAACCGCTTATGTCTGCTCTCGGAGACTGGATACACCACTGGCTTGGCTCAGTGTCATCCTTTTTATTTGGCCTCTTATCAAGAGTTTTACAGTGTCCAAACCAGATTGAATCTCATATGACCTGACACTTAACAGCAGAGGGAACTGTAACCAGCATTACTGGTCTTTGATTAGGTTCAAATTATTCAATGATTAAAGCTAGGAGATTCTGCAATGCGGTCAGGTTTTGAGTTTTTAAGTGCTCTACTTTAGTTCTGCATTCAATGAAACTGAATGTCACCTCTATCTTCCTAAAGCCACGATGGGTGAAAATGGGAGAGCTAAAGGGCAACACTGTGACTTTGAAAGAGGCAGGTGATCCAGAACTCTTTTGGAGGATGTTATAAACCACTTGCTTGAAATGAGAGCAGCAGCAGCATTTCATGTCTGACAATCAGATGGATTTCAATTCTCAATGCCTGAGACTGAAATGCAGCTGTTTATTTATGATGGTTCAGTGATCTTGCTGACCCTTTTTTTTTTTGTTGTTCCCCAAATAGCAATATCTAGGCCGATTAACCACCTTAGCACAAACAATACTGCTGCCTTTTTTAGTGCTATTTAAATAGTGTCATTAAAAGACACAAGAGTAATTATTTTGCTGAGTTGCAGCAGTGTGATCCACTGGCAGTGCTCTGCCAACAGCAGAGGAACAGCTGACCCTGGCATGGCACCAATCCTCAGGACTCGACAGACGTGGCTTGGGTTTGTAACAGAAATGTCTCAAAACATGGTTTCCATTGCTTCCTGAGGTGATTGAGGCACAGGACAAATGGTCCTTTGCCAGATTAACATTCAACAACAGTTGTTCCTTACTCTTCATGCATTAACTCCTGCCAGCTCACTCCATCTGCAACTCAAGAGCAACTTCCAGATGATATCTGAGCATCTGGGGAATGTAGTCTGAATGGATAGAAATATTCCTGAGGATTTGCTAGGAAAAGGGTAGACAGCCCACTCTGCCCAGGCCTGGAGCACTCTCACACACTGTAACATTATCTGCAGCTCCACAAACAAAGCCCACACCTTCGTGTGCTCTGGCCCTGTTGTTCTGAGGAGTGAGAAGTTGGATGTATAAATATGACTTTACTTATTCTTTTTAAAAAAAAAAAATAATTTGTAAAACATGAATCATTCTGAGCTAAAATTATGACTCATACTTTACACATATCCATGCTTGCTCTTCAGGAAAATAATTATCCTCAGGGAATCCTAATCAAAATCTCTCTGCAAGTAATACTGAAGTGAGGTTTTTAGCTTTCTTTGGAATGTGTGTATTTCGAAAGGCTGCAATTTTAATAGATTTTGTGCAGATATATTTCCCATGTCAATTGTTTTGCCTGCTGTACTGTAAATACAGATTGCATATAGGTGTCCCAAAAATTGTTGTAGGGTTTTAATTTCTGATTTCTTTTAATCTTGCAAGTCCAGGCCTTGCCCTCAACAATGTTTAAGGAAGACAGTAGTCAGTGCTGTTTCTCCTTGTTACCCAAGCTTGAGACAATGACAGGTAAGAGGACAGACACTGGTGTAGTTCTGCATGCTGACGCAAGAGCTTCAGAGAACTTCATTAAAGCTTGCATCCCCTTTGAAAGGCACTTCAGACAGTCAACTGCACTACTGCAAAAGATTTTCTAGGAGCTAATGATCTTATACGTCCAAATCTGGACTATCTGCAATCTCCTATTTACCCCAATCTTGCCTTGCACTTCCTTCAATTATTTTCAAATGTCCATCAGCAGGGAAAAAGACAGAGATATTAGAAAAATATTCCAGTCACCAAGAAATGAGTGACAATTTTTTAATTTATGTGGGGGCCTTTTACAGAAGATTTGTGTCCTGTAACTATGTCTTTTCTCTGGAAGGCAACAGCACAAAACCCAATAAAAATGAGTCTTGTTCATAACATACAGCAAGTTTCCTACATATTTGGATTCATATGCTTGTTTCTTGCAAAATATCAGAAAAGCAGAATTGCTATGCTTCAAGTGTTCAGTTTCAGAGACACTAGTAACATTTTTGACTACTACTTCTGACCTAAGAAGTATTTGAAGAGTTTGGTGTGCTCCAAGTATGAACAACCTTAAGACTGCCCAGCTGAACTTTCCTTCACCGGATTTTAAACCACTTTAACCTCAACCTAGCCTCATGTGACTGAGATTTGTGCATCTCCAAACCTCAGGCACAAAAATGGGGCAAAGGTTCGATCTACACGCAGAACTTCCACGACTAGAGAGCAAGGGTAGAAGGTGCTGAGTGCACTACTTCCATTCCAAATCTTTAATTTCTGCTGTACCCTCAGCTGTTTCTGGCAAGGTGAAAATTTCATAGATAAAGGATTTACTGAAGATGGGTGTCCTAGAGTCACTCAACTGAGGTCTGACACAAAAATTTTAGAAAGATGCTGAAGTGCTAAAATATGTTCTGTTCAGTGCAGATTAGTTTACAATCCCTTTTTGGAAGAAGGAGAAATCTGCAGAGAACAAGTGTTTGGCCTTCTGCTCAGATGAAGGAGAAGCAAGGCATGCTGGCGTAGGTAGCCTCAACTCTTTATTTAAGAGGGGGCAGCAGAATGTGGAATACAGATGAGTCCCTTATTTATGGGGTAACGCTCATACTGAAAAGAATACGTGGCAACAATCAGTTTTTCCATCAAGTGGAGCTGAGGCAGTGAATAACTGTACAAGTGATTTATTGTGAACATATTCCAAGGCTACAAGTATAATTCCTACTTAGTGTGGATGACAAGACAATAGAATATTGTACGAACCACAACACCAATAACAAAAAAGTAATGTTTTTCTTGCCTCGGCAGACTTGCAAAGTTCTGTGCTGCTGCCTTCTCAGACTTTCCTTTGGCGTCACTTTGGGGATAGAGATTAGGTGAGTTACTGTTCAAGGGTGGGCTTAAAAAATAACTAAGAACTGCTGGCCTGTATGGAGATGGAGGGGTTGTGACTAGACACAGGTTGTGTCTAGAGGTGTAAGGTGCTTTTTACATGGTCTACTTTGACTTCTAGGCTATAACTCATAATGAAAACTTCGTCAGAGTAGGTACTGGCACTCTGCTTCCTCTTGCAAGTATGGTGTGCAGAAAGCAGGGAGTATAACATTAGATCAACTTAATTGATGCATCATCATTGACAGTCTCCCGATTTCAGGATATACTTAAGGGTTTTAGAAGCCAGTAACCATGTATCAAATATGGAGACTATTATATAACTATAAAGGTTTGGGGTTTTTCCCAGTGAACCTCTCTAATCAATTCTAGTTCTAATTTTTCCTCTAAGCTTGAGGAAAGTAGATGTTGTGCATTTAGAATATGCTGTATGTTATCTACGAAGCAGAAAAAGTTATTTTAATTAATAAACTCATGCTGTATTCTACAATTCCTGTTAGCTTTCCCCACACTACATAATGGTACAAGAAAAGTTATTTACTTTACATTCTCTGCCCTCCTTATACCCCAAAAAACCCAAATCAGTGAACCAGTTTTATGATTCCACATTCACATATTAAAAAAGCATGAAAAAAAGAAAATTATTCTAGATATTATCACAACAGTAGCAAAGCGTGAGTGCAGGAGCACTATATGTTATCCTTTTTAATTTTTACCAAAAGAAGCATAAGCTTTACAAAAAAACCCTCCACGTATTATATCTGAGTGTGGTTCTGTGCTTGGGTGATTTGTAACTATGCTGTATTTGAAAAACTTCCAAAATCTGATCAGTTATGGCTGAAGAAAAGTCCTTATGTATTATCTAAAAAAAAGGATAACATAAATGAAAACACATTTGTTCATAGTAAAATCCAACTGGTATATTTTAGATCTGACTTGATTTAATTTTAATGAAAGACCACAGAAAGAACAATTGAGCTTTAAGACTACTTTTACACCTTTACTGGTTATTGCACGTTATGCATAACTATCCTAGTCTCCCCTGATAAGAAACAGCTGTAAGGAGCCCTTCAGAAAGCAAGCCTGCCCTCAGTTCTCCCTGGAGACAAATGTACAGGAATAAGGCCAAATGGCATGCAGTCATGGCCAGCTTCAAAAGGATGGAGAAACATGGTCACTTCCTGAGATCATCCAATTTACTTTCTGAAGTGAGCCTCTGTGATAATGAAGAAACTTGAAAGCAAGCAGGCCTCACTGGCAAATCCCATTCTATGCCTAGGATGGCTAAGGCATATTGATTTGGATTATACCTTATAGATTTTTCAGCAACACAAGCTCTACCTCTACCAGTTTAACTTCAGAGATCTCAAAGTACCTATGAACAAAACAACTCTTCTCCCTGAGATGGTTTAATCTTATTCTGTAAGTTATTCAATTTTTAAAGCAAATGATGAAGACAGTTTCTAGCACCAATAAAGCCACACAGACTCCCACACATCAAGTTCCATAATTAAGTAGTAGGTGCTATGTTTAAATGCAAGAGCCAGCACAGACTTGGCTGTCAGGGAAGACCAACCTCATTACAGCTACAATCTGTGAAAATCTTAGACTCCCACCTTCAGGAGATGGGTCCTATTATGCATAAGGACAAGCTGACCAGGGGTACCAAGTTTCCTTTTTCTATTAAATGCACCTGCTGTAACAGCTTTTCCCCACCCACGACTACTGGAATGCTGCCGGAAGGAAAACAGGCAAACATACTGCTTATGTTTATTCTTTTTCAAATCTAGTATGAAGTTTTCCATAAATTCTTACTTTGATTTCTTCACGTAGAGCCAGTAGACAACACCTGCAACCAGGGCAACCAGCAGAAGACCGACCACAATTCCCACTATTAGCTTTGCCTGGTCATTAACCTTTTCGCTATTGTCATCTGAAGCAAAGAAGAAAAGTAAGAGATGACTTACGACAAAGTAAAACATTACACCAGTTCTAAAGAATTTTCATCACAAACAAGAAAAGCGGGTTAGCAAGTCAAAATAAAATAAATAAAAAAAGGAAAGTAGGCGTTTTTCCTTAAATGTTCTTTAATCTTTTAAGCTTTAAGAAGCTTCAAGAAGTCACGTCTTAGCTAAAGACCTACATAGTGTCAGTGAACAATTTCCACAGTCCATCAAAGCTGGACTTAATTTGAAATCGTCAATCATGGCACAAGCTAAGACAATCAAAAGAAAGGGTTACAGAGACAGAAAACCATACATACCACCTCTATCCTCTGGCTCATCATATTCTGGAATACTTACTGAAATGAAAAATGTTAAAATTAAATTAAAGACAAAAATGTATTAGACCTGAACATCACCTTTAATTGCCTATTTACAGCAATGACAGAAGCTGAAACTTAATGCAGTGTTTGCCAAACAAGGCAATTAATCTCATCTTTAAACAGAAGTGTTTGTTTCCATTGTAATATAATATATCCAGTTGAAGAATCTCACTCACAACCTGTAATATTAAAGTGTGCTACCCTTCCACAAACTGTAGCTTCTCACTGCCTTTCATCATTGAAAAGTGGCATCTGATTAAAGCCCAGTATGGCTGATTTCTGTTGTGAGTCAAGTCATACCAGTAGTAATAAACTGGAATTTGGGGACTAAAACATTATGTTTATTTAGTAATAAATAAACACTTCTGTCTTGTTAATAAAGTATTATTTTGCAATATTTTGTACTATTATGTTGTAATATTATTTTGTAATATTGTTTACTGTTGTAAATAGAGAGTGGTAGCCAAGAAAGTCATGAAGACTAAGTCACTTCATCTAGAAAGATATCAATAAATTTTATGTACTACTGATCTAGAGTGAATTTACAATTGCTTGACTTAAGACAAAAAGGTTAAATATCTTAGTACCAACATTACTATGCAGACCTACTCTTCATTTGAGTGTGATGTGTGTGTACTTTATGGGAAACTATAACTTTAAGGAAATGATCTTTAGAGGACACTCACTAGCAGAGACATTCATGGAGGTCACAGTCCTTTCTAGCTCATTTTCTGCAATGCAAGTTAAAGTCACATTTTCCTCAGGAGCAATTATAATTTTACTGGCAAATTTCCCATTAACATATTTTGTCTCCTCTGTCTGAAAAGGTAAAAAATGAAGATTAGTATCCCTTAAAAAAGCAAAAAACAATACATGCAATACCTGTATCACACATTGAAAATATTTAGAGGGAAGTAACTTTCAACAAATACTTCAGTTTTTCAAACAATAGCAATTGAAATATGCATTATTTTATTAAATGGTAATGTGAATGTTTGAAAGAAAACACTTTGGCAAGATATCTAGTTATAGACAGTATAGTGTGAACTGGAAGATCAATGATAAAGAGGCTTTTTTAAAGAAAGGTAACCACATTCTGTATTTGCTTTTCTTTCAACTATTCAAAAAATATTCCAAGTGACAAAATTCTTCAACAAAACCCCAAACTTCTAAGCTGTCCTTTCTTTCCATCTTGCTGTTTTTCATTTATGCCTTTATAAGCAAAGGAATTGTTCTAAGTTTTCCACTTTTCAGCTTTCCAGGTTGTTTTCACACTAAGCATTATTTTGCCAAGCTACATGTATTTAGTAACACCTGCAGTATCTGTACTGTAATAGTGATGTGTTGTTCCTTAAATTTGCTGTACATCATTCTTGAATTAATGCAACATCCAGAGAAAATTATTTTCAATCATTTTTATAGCTTCAAGACAAATCCTGCCCTATACATAATTTCTGTAGGCTTAAAGCAAAACCTATTCAAAAATCTATGGGATTTCATTTGAAAATGAAATCAACAGGAGCACTGTGCATTGTACTTCCAGCCACTGAATGTTTGTACAGAATTCTCATTTATTCTTCCTGCTAAGGCAAAATGTAGCAATGCTTTGCATGGGATGCGGTAATCAATATCAAAATACTTCAGCTTGCTTATTTTTCAGGTATTTTCCCTGCTATATATGGGTACTTCTTATTTATCCCCCAGGATGAATGCATTATGGTTCTGCTTCCAGTGAGAAACAACAGGTATAACCATATGAAAGCAACTATAAAAATTAGGATAAAAGCTGCAAAGCCCATAAGGAACGATACTGAATGTAATTTCTGACTCATACATGCCACATTTCATTGAATTTCACCCAGTTAATGCCTACATCAAGTACCCATTTGCTTTCTAATGTAAGTTCTATAGTTCCACCAATATTTGCAAATTCTTTTTGCAATGGCAAAATCAGCACATTACCCACATAAAACGACTAAGTACCTTCACTTAAAAAAATGCATATTTCATTTGTAACCTTTTCCTTTTCCTCCCAGTCTTGGCTTGTAGCCAGTGAATCCTCTTTGCCTTCACCTGCTCTATTCAAAAAACCATTATCACAAAAAAATCATCCATGGAAGGACCATGTAGCTACCACTTAACCTTCTCTCAGATAAATGAAAGAGACTTATTTTCTTCAATCTCATCACCTGAAAAATCTTCCTTGATTTTAATCTGCACTTCCTATGCAGTATCTTTTGGTGAAGAAAGTAAAAAGAAAGATACTTGCTTTATTTATGATGCTTCCAGTACCAGTAACTGTCCACTGCACTGCTGGTTTGGGGAAACCTTCCACGTGGCAGATAATTGTTTTAGACATTTTATTTGAATTGGTTTTCTTCGTCATTTTGATTTGAGGTTTTCCTACAAGAGCAACATTACAGTTAACCATTGTATTTAAAAAGAACAATTAATCATCATAACTATCTGCTCGCCTACCTTCCACAATAAGTTTAAGTGTCTGTCGTTTCCTTAATCCTTCGACCTCCTGTAGAGCAGTTTCACATACGTAGTTTCCAGCATCTTGATACTGAAGACTTGAAAATGATGGACTTGTTTGCATTCTGGTATTGTCCTGATAAAGTAAGGAGTTGGAAGTGACAGAGATTAACTCACAATACATTAATCCCTAAATTACAGATATGACTACTATCAACAGAAGTTTTCAAATGCTTTGGCAAACTGGAGCCTTACTCTTATAATAATAATTACATTTCAATATACAGCATGAAAAGTGGAAACTACTGGAGATTTATGTAAGTCACCTCCCTTCTTCTTGAACAACTTTGCCTTCAAAAGAAAGTGATAGTTATTAATTCTGAGCTTTCCTAGTAGATTAGCCAAAACCAGTAGTGGTACAAACTAAAACACAAGCAGCTCCACTCTAGGCCAGGCTTCTGAGATCAACATACGCTTGTAAACAACCATCAGACATCATTATTTTAAGTTTCCAGCACTGCAGATTTGGTACCAACCACTCAACACCCAGTGCTAACCTGATCTCTCAGCCTGTCTTGTGCTTTTATTACGTTTATTGGAAACAAGCCCAAGCTTGAGTCTGAGAAAACAATGCACCAAAATTCTTCCAAATGGGCTTACTTTCTTTCTTAAAGGGACCTGATTCTCAAAGGCTTTCTGTAGTCTGTTTCAAAAAGTTATGTTTGCGTTACAGTATGCATTACTTCTCTCCACTTGAAAACTGAGCTAATAATTACAGTAACTGATTTTCAGTCATCAGTGTGAGTGAGTAGCTCTCATTTTAGCCATATGCGTAAGACCCATTTTAACAATACTCTTTAAAAAGCCCAATGAACAACTTCCTTCCTTCCTTCCTGCCAAAACACTGAAGTAGCAGCAATAGTATGAAGAGGTGACTACTCAGATGAAGCATGAAGTAGATGAATTACTGACCTTTATCCAAAACACAGTTGCATTTCTACTAGAAGAAATTGTGCATGACACAGGAAGGGCCTCTCCAATCTGTTTTGTGACTTCTCCGCTAGGAGTAAGCTGCAAATCCAAATCTGGGATAGAAAGAACATTTGTCAAAAGTTAATCTCGAAAAGCCTGGCCCATTTCGAAGGCTTACCAAGAAAAGAAAATGTGACTAATTGCACTCATTAAATTCAAGATTTCACTTCTTCAATAAAATCTAAGTCAATTTTACAAGTAAGGGAGATGAGAGAATTATTCTAAAATAGGCATTGCAGAACATTCACATTTTTGCTATAATTATAGGCTAAAAGGAAAAGCAAAACCTCACTAATCACTAGACAAATGGATACATTTTTTTTCACTTGTACTGCTGAAAGAATGACAAAGTAGGCACCAGAAGCTGAAGAAGTACTTCACACAGCAGTACGTGCATCTTGAAAGGGGAAGCACAGACTCCTGTGAGGGTAGCTTGGTATGGGCCAGGTAGAAATACATCTTCAGGGGGGAACTCGTAGGGACAGGTTAACCTAAATAGTAAGTGTCGAGAAAAAGACAGGAGGACAAGGGGTAATTTTCTCTAATGTGATAAAACAAGATGATTTTTATCCTCAGAATCTGGAGGGGATGAAGATGGTCAAACAGAGGGTGCATGAGACATGATACTCACTGAAGTGAGAAGTCTGAATTACACGTCTGGGGGGCTGCACATGAGGCCCCTTGATTTATTTGTTCTCATTTGTAACTTAAAATGCTATTTTTGTGTAACTCAAGAGAGTCCAAGCTCTGCCTGACGTATTTAAGCTCCAGGGAAATTGTAGTCAGCAACAGCTGCGTTTGACACAAGGCATGGTGAGAGCCAGCAACAGACACGTCAGGAAACACTGCCTTAGATTTTTCTTAGTGTAAGGATGTGGTTGGCTGGCAAAGTTTTGTTTGTTTGTTGTGGGTTGTTTTTGTTGTTGGTGGTTTTGGTTTTTAAAAAAAAAATAAAAAGAAAATCCCACTCTGAAAACAAAGCAGGGTTTGCCAAGCTAAATCTCCGTTTTGCTTCTCCTCTCACAGTGCCTTGCTTGAAAGCCAAGTTGTCTGGTCAAATGACTATCACAGATGAGTGTGCATACGCACACACACACATACACGTGTAGTCTCAAATGCACACATGGCTTCATCACAAATAGAGAATTTGCTGAAAAAGGATTGCAAAGTATACTTTCATTTTTTAAGCAGAGTTGAAAAAAAGCTGCAGACAAAAATCACAGTTGCTACAGGAAAGTGAGTTTTCCTTAACAGAACACCACACTTCACTACTGGCTTCATTCAGTGGTTGCCCTGGGAACACCGCTGTAATTAAAGGCAGAACTTCAGGGAACAACAAGATTTCATCCTGTACTACTAGTCCGTATCATCTTTATTACGAGCCTAATGTCTAGTCCACGAGGTCACAAGAACTGTACTTTCATCTGCAAATGAGTCAAAGATCTTGACGAAAAGATAAAATGGCATCTTGTTTCTTGTATTTCTATGGCGATTTCTCCTTCTGCCTCCTGAAACTAGTAAATGCAACCAAATTACGTTACTGTGGCTTCCAGAAGACAAAAACAGAAATAAAGACAAGACTCATCCAGTGAGAAGTGTATAGATTCCAATGGTGTACAGGACGTGTCTCCTCTTGCTCTGTTACTCTTAAGCACATCTACCAAGGAGGAGGGGTGCTTGAAGAAAAAAGCTAATATTTTTTTTTCCCCCCCTCAAGTTTAATTTCCTTCAATATCTACTTAAACCCTTTGTTCTCTGGTGATCTCGGGTTTGAGGTGCTCTCCTGCTTCAGAGACCATAAGGAGGCATTCCTCTCACATATGCCATAAGAAACAGAAACTCATGAAACTTTTTGCCTTCATCTCAGGCAAGACTGACACTGAGCCCAGAGCAATCCTTCAGCCCAATACTCCTCCGGGGTAGTATGCCTGTGCACCCCCAGCCCCTTTTTGTGGCATAACTGAGACTACAATCCCTCTCACACAGTGGTCGTGGTTGCTACAGCAGTTCAGGAAAATTTACAGTGTAGGAGACGAACGCCATAGCTCAGAGCAGTATTTGTAAGGTGATTTATGAGGCAAGTACAGAATTAAGCTACTGTTTAACATAGGATCCCCTCTAGGAACTCTACATGAGCAATTTGATTTGGATTAATATTCTGCCAGTTTATCTGTAGGGCTCACAAAGAAATCTGATGTAGATACTTTTACCTCTCTACTTCTATGCTCCATTAGTAAGTAATCTCTCCTTGGTACAGAAGTATGAGGAGAAAAATATTTCTTGCATACATTAGACTGTCAAAATTAAATTCATTTTCATTGAAAGAAAAACTTTTCTGCAAGAATTTTCTGTACGTTTCCCGTTTGGCTTTGAAATGTTCTTCAGAAACAAGCTTCTCATCAGGCACCACTTTCAATATATGCTTGCTCTTAATGTGGTCTCACTTGAAGTCTTGCATTGATTTCAGTGCTGGCTTTGCATACCAAGTAGCACAGGGAAGAGACAAATAGTGCATTCTGCACGTGTTACTGCATCATGTGAGAGAGATATGGAATTAATGTGGGGAAGAGCGGAGCACACGTTTCAGTTTTGAAACTCTGTGGCATATACAGGACAGTCTCCCAGCATTTACCGGAGACTTCCGATGGCATACTGTGCTACAGCTGGGAAAACTGTGCACAACTGTTGTCTGAACTCCATAAATATACTAGCAGACAACCAGAAACTTCTCCTAGTATACTGAGAATAGATTTTTCCATGCAACACTCAAAAAGTGATTTCCCCCATATTTTCAATGACTTTATTGAAAGAAGAGACAACACAAGGCTATAAAAATATCTATAGAGAAACAAAAATGCTAAATTTCTAAACTCTTTAATTTACTGGAAGGTTTACAAAACTATTTCCCCAGAAAACACACTTTAGCAGAAAGGAAGGCATCACAAAGAGGAAGTTCCACAGACCTATTTATTCCATACTGTGGAATATGTTTTATGTGCAGAAACAATTAGAGAATCATAGAATGGTTTGGGCTGGAAGGGACCTAAAAGATCATCTACAACCAACACCCCTGCCATGGGCAGGGACACATCAACACTAGACCAAGTTGCTTAAATCCCCAAAAAAATAGGCAATGAAAAGGGACTGTGGGCTGTAAGAGTTGTTTCTTTATAGCTGAGGGGTGGTACACCTGTCCTCTACTGTTAGTTGCTTTCCTTGCCTCACTTGGGGTGCAACTCTATATCTGTTTAAGTGGTTGCAAACAGCTTTTGCCCTGGCCTGTTACTTCTGGGCCTCTGCCAGTTTTACTCATCTGATCCTGGATGAACTCACTCAAGGATTAGAGCCGGTAGAAAATTTATAACATGGTGTAAAAAAACCCCAAACTTACAACATAAATCCTGTTCTGTTGCTCCCTCTCTTGAGGGACACATCATGCCAACTGCAGGCACTCAGTTCTACTGGACTTTACACTGGGACCTGGCTGCACAAATCCTGCTCTGAGGGACAAGAGCTTGAGTTGTCCAGTTTGTCCTTTATATTCTGTGGATAAGGTAAGAGAATTTTTTTGCCCCCCTCCCCCCTACAATTTCCTTCATAAATAAAGTATTTCCCTAAACATTACGGGTAGCTCAGATGCTTTAATGTAAATTTTCGGCTTTCTGTGAGTCTCATAATTTATATTCACCTTGGAAAAAAAAAAGACCTCAGTATTCAGCCAGAATATTTTCCTACAAAAATATTTGAGGGCTATGACATGACAATGTTTTTTTTCATCCAGGCAAGAAGCTTTCCCTGCTTGCACGCTGAAAGGAACCAGTGTAATTATAATGCTCAATAAAATCTGTTTGGGGAAAAAAACACTACATTGGAAATACAACATTTACTATAAATAGTTTCCCAGATTTAAACCAAAATTGTTATATTGCCCGCTTCTTGTTGTGTTTGTGGGTTTGGGTTTCTTAAAAAGAAAATAAAAAAAAAAATGTGGGGAAATGGAAAGCCCTGACTCCTAACCAAGGCTTTTTCAGGTGTAACAGCAAAGACAGAAATATTCATCTATCTGTGAAAAGGTAAGCAATAAAGCAAAAGAGGGAGAAAATATAGGATTTGATAGGCATTAGTAAGTATTATTTGAAGGAGGAAAAAACGTGCTGCAGAAATGCTTTAGACCAGCATAAGGCAAGACACCAAAATACCTTAAAGATGGGGCATTGTCTGGATATTCAGCAATTACAGAACTGTTCCAGGCCACTGTGCCTCAGTTAAACAAAGGCTTTGTTGCAGGTAGAGGTGTTTTGAAAAAAACAGAACATAACAAAATGAACCCTAAGTGAAGAGAAGCAATAGGGTGCTAGAGTGTACCTACGACTTCTGAGTACAGGGCTTAGCTGCCAACACTGGAAAGACCTGTGCCAAGAAAATACATGCTTTTCTGGTATAGTAAAGCTCTTCCAACATGCAGAGAAAATAGTAGAGAAAGGAAAACAGGCTTGTTATAAATCACTCGGAGCTGAGGAAATCATTCTTTAGAATAACTATTTATCAAAGTATAAGTAGACACTTGGAGTAAAATAAAAAGGGTCAGTTATACCAGCGCAAAAAGACCAGCAAGCTACTTTTGATATGGGGCAGATAAGAGGCAGTAGTACAGGGGTCTTTTCAGATCTTACATATCCAACTCTTGGCAAAAAGAAGGAGGAGGGCAGGATGTCAGTGGATGATCTTATTAAAGGCAAAATATTCATTAAATGGAATAGTGTAATTATTCATGTACAGATATATTACTCTCAGGTACATGTTGAGACTCTGAGGGATGGTCCTGTGCAGGGCTGAGGGTTGGGCTCAATGATCCTTGTGGGTGCCTTCCAACACAGTATATTCTGTGATTCTGTGACATTATGCATGTATTGTAACAAGAAAAAAAAAATTCAAACCCAAGTATACAAACATGAAATTTCTTTTTATGTAAAGTATAACTACTGCAGAAGCCTTTAAACTTCATTATCTATCAGATCCCTCTGAACCTGTCAGCTACTAAAGGTATTTGTACTACTGTGAAGACTACAAACCATTAATGTTTTTAGGGGAAACCTACTACCCCCGGCCTGAGTCTCATTTCACAGCCTGTGAATAGCAAGGCAGAGTTTGAAAGAGTTCCTGCTCTTGTTTTCTCACATAAAGAGATTAAAAGCAACCATTCCTTCGATGGTTCAACCAATTCAATGGCTGCTTTTGAAGTGTTGCTGATAGTGTGAGTAAATACTCTAGTATCTAGCTAAAGAAAATTTACTGAGCCCTGTAGCTGTCATGATTCTGGGAAAAGTGAAAGAAGCAATTTTTCCTATGTGAACAAAATGACTTCTTAAGTCTCTCTTCTACACTCCTTACACGATACCCTCATTGAGGTAATATGAACTTGACTATGAAGAATGACTTTCAGTGATATCACTATGGATCAGCTTGTGTGTTTGTGTGCATTCTAAGGCACAGCTGGAGGAAAATAACCTGCCTACGTTCACATGAGTGATGTATAAAATACCAAAATTCTCACTGTATGTGACAGTGCAATAATATCATATACTATACAGAAGTTACATAAAGTTAATCTGTATCTAAGCCAACGCATTGAGAAAGTTGAGATTTTCAAACAGAAATACATTAGGAAAAAAAAAAAAATGACCAGACACTATTTAACTCAGTTCTGCTGTAAGCAACTGAACTAATCTACCTAAGTAAAGCAGAGAGAGCATCCTGGAAGGTCCAAGATCAGTTTGTATCCTAGACAGGAGTGCAAAATGCAATGACTTACAGTGCACAGTGATGGTGGTTGAATCCATCATGCTTTTGTCAGTCAGAGAGCATTTGTATTCTCCTGTTGCATTTCGCCTGACATCTGTCATTACGTAAGTATCTGAGCTTCTTATACCTTCTGTTTCTCCCTGCAGATGGAAAACAAAACATTGATTGTATATGGGCCTGCTAAAACCATTAATTTTTGTTGAGGATTTTTTATTATTAGAATGGTCAAATACTCCAAAATACATACAGACAAAGCATCATTGAAGTGGAACTACCTATTAAATACAGTAAGGTTTACTTCCTACATGACAACATAGTTTTAAAAAACGCCTACAAACTTACTCTTTTAACTGAATGACTAAATCATTTGTAGAGGACATTACAATACACAATTTGAAAGTTTTGCAGAAAGAAATAGTCTACAAATAGAAGTGTTGCAGAAATCAAAGCAGCAAAAAATTCTGTGTTTTTAAATATGATTCTGATATGATATCTTCAGATTAGGAAAAAATCATTAACTGAACTGTACTGCATTACACATTTTGAACAGCACAAGCAAACCCTGCTTTATCCTCATCATGATATAGAGCCTGTTAGGATATACTCTACCTTCTATGCAGTTATCTACAGACACTGGTGTTTTGAATTAGCCAAGAAGTGTTGCTTTCTGGCTGTCCAGTTCCCCAGTTTCCCCCTGATTACAGTGGACAGACAGATCAGCTTTAAAACAAGCACAGACTGATACCCTAATTCCTATCTTTGAATCCAGAAAGAGATTTATAATACCCATGAGTCTTGCAAAGAAATCACCAACTCCAGCTCTCCTTGAGAAAAAGGACTAGTATCACGTACCAGGGAGACAGAAGATAAGACAAACTTGGTTGTTTAGCTCACTGACTCTGATAGTGGAGAAGGAGCGATACCACACACTTTTTTCCTGGCATTTAGTGAGTTCTTAGGATGACTCACTGAATCTAAATGGCCGTTCTGAGATAAGAGGATTTCAGCTTCCCTTGCTGCTCTTCAGCAACTCAAACATGCCAGGAGTCCAGAGCAGATGACAATTATGCTCAGAGGGTAACATGCTGGTTTTGAAATACCTGAAAACATGTCACTTCTTTTGGCTTCTCTCAAGATCAGTTCTGCTCACTACTGCAGTAGGAACAAATACGGGATATAAAACAGGAGCAAGAAGCAGGACACGGAAAGCAGGGCCAGAAGTCTTGGAATATAAAGCCACATCTGTCTGTGGATTTCACCAATACTAAGAAGATTAATGGTAACAAAGCTTTTATTTTTCTAAGTCTGCGTCTTACACATTTGGCAGATTTGTTCTTCTGTGCTGTCACACTCTTTAGTTTTTGTGGGTTTCTGCCACCAAACAATTCATTAACTGAAGAAAAGAAATTGCACAAAGATTCATCTATGAAAATCCAAAAAACAGCTGAGTTAATTTCCTGTACCTTTCACTGCTGGATTTTTGTTATGACAACAGATGAGATGGTTTTCTTCAAGATGGTAACCTGCTGTAATCAAAGCTGTTTATTAAAGTATATAATGATGGGAAATGAAGCCTTGTAATTTTTAGTAGGTCTAACTTCTGAAAAATTCAGGTGGGCTGTGGGGAAGGAGTGACTTTTTCTCAAAAATATTTTGCCAGCTGAGGTGAGGCATTCTCAGAGTCTGATATAATGGCCAATGTCTGTCGTCAGTGTTTGTCGCATTGAATTCCTTCCTTCATTTGTTACAAAATCACGTATACACTGACATGTAGCAATGTCTGTAGGAAGGGATAATACAGAATATTTCACTATGCACTGACAGCAAGGCAGGACTTACTGGAATGTAAAACAGGAACTCCTGTGGAGGAGGGTTGCCATTTCCTGAGCACTTCAGAGTGATGTTATCGCCTTCTTTAATGGTCCTACTTTGTGACAGCACTTGAATAGTCACCTTCTCTGTTGGATCTGCAAAAATAATGTACACATTTAATAGCTTCTGCATAATCCACACAGCAACACGATGCATATGATATTCATGGCCAAAGAGAACGCAATTTTATCATCCTGCAGAGAAGATATTAGCATATGTAGATCTTTCTATAAAAGAACTTGAAGTTAATCTTTCTATATTTTTGCCGATTAAGTGCAAAGAAGTCATATGACATAAAATTCATTTTTCTTCACCAAAATACCTGTAACTGAAACAGCAATGATTACCAACCATGTCATGTGCTTAAAAGCAAAAGAAGCCGTGATTAGTATGAACCACTTCATGGTGTGATTTCATTATGAGGGATTAACTTGTCCTCTGTGAAGTCCCCTGTTTGGAGGACTGCAGCAATCAGAAAAACAACTGAAGCTCTCAATGCCTTGTATTAGTACTAGATAATAGCCTTCTGGCATTAAAAAGAAAGAAATATGAACTAAGCGACTATGTGCAGACTATTCTATATGCTGATCACTACAGGCTTTCAGAAAGATGAATTTGGTGAACATAATAGGACCCTTAACATAGTCAACAGAACAGTAAATGTAACGTACTTCTGTCATGTTCAGTGAAGTTGAACTATAACTTACATTTTACTTTTGTAATTTTTTTTGAGGCAAAGATGGAGTATTTTTAACAGATGCTATTCTTTCTAAGTAGAGGTTTAAATATAATTTTTCAAAAACAAAGTAAAGTGAACAAAATTAAAGAAAACAATATGGGCAGATAACTCTCACTGTGTTAATTTTACAGCATAAATAAAATTCCATCAAAGATGCCAGTCTTGCATTAAGATACAGTACAGTGCACCTTATCAGACAGTAAAAAAATCTACACAGCAGAGAAACACTCTCCTGACAGGTGATTTTGTGTGTTTAGTGATGCATGTGCTCTACAGCCCTTCCAACCCTTAAGGCATTTATCATGTCTGTTTTCTGCTATGGGATTTCTCAATAACAGGAGCTGCATTCGATTGTGGCCTTTTGGAGTGAGAGCCCTAACAGAGCAAAGCATCTCACCCCTCCTCATAGAAGGAGGGGTAGTTTGTTTCAACAAGCCACATCCTCCCTCCTTCACATGCAACAGCCTTGGCTCCCTTCCAGAGCCAACCAACCTTCCACCTCAGTACCTTCACAGCTGAAGCACAACTTTGCCTGCTTAGAAAATGGAATTCCAACATTGCTGCAGAATAGAACAGATGCAATGAAATAGCTGGCCAGGAATGACATGCACACCTCTTTGTGGCTGCTGGGCCAAAAAACTCAAGTTTCAGGAGCTGCTGCAAAACTTGTCTCTCCTTCTGGCAAGTTTATGCTAAGGTGACCAAATGTGAAAAGTTATCATAAAGGATGTCTAGATATATCCTGGAATTGCTTAGGCTTTGTCTTTAGACTAAAAAGGGAGGAATTACAAAGACTAAGACATTAGAACTTCAGTTTGGAACAGGTTTTCCCACAGAGTTGAACAGCACTGGATTAAAAATCGCCACAGTTAAATAAGAGTGACATTCTTGCAAACCACCAATCTTTTCTGTGGAAGGATCTTACATTTCTGTCTACTGGAACCAACTAGGAGCGAATTTTTAATTTACTTCTCTAAACTGGACAAAAAAAAAAATCTACAGAAGTAAATACTAAAAGACTAATTAAACTGTTCTCTAAGGTGAAGTGGTCACTCTTGTGAGGAAGATGCAACCTGATGACAAGAAGACAAAGTGTCCAGTGCAATGCTGAGCGCTGCTTGGCAGAGTAATGTGCTCTCCTGCTTTCACTAATATACAGGAGCAGCCTGGTGAAGATGTAAGATGCCTCTCAGTGGCACATATTGCTGATTGGCCCATTTTACCTGCTCCTTCTGCAAACCCAAGATTCTGATTTCTACAACAGCAAAATTCCTGGGGCCAGCACCAAAAGGCAGTTATTTAGCATATGAATGCTGCTATCCCAGACCTGCCAGAGCCACTGTGCAATTTCAAGGAAAACACCAATGCTGGAAGCTCTAATCTGTTATGGAAAGCAGTTTATCCATAACAAGACAGACACTTTAACAACAGGGCATGTTGTCAGAAAAGTCTGCCTGACAAACACTATCTTTTTATACTGATTAATGCTGAGCAAAACCCAACATAACTGGAGCCTAGATAATTAGGTATCTGAGATACTATCTAACTGCCCAGCTTCAAGAGTTCTCTTATAGTACTCATGTTACTTTTGGTAGGTTCCTTGCTGCAGCTGCAAACCAGAGCTGGTAACTACTGCTAGACGAACTAAATTATCCTACTCCAAGTAGCATCCAACTCAGCAAGAACTAATTTTCTCATATTAAGTTACAGTGGCTGGCTGTTTCCAGGATGTCAACTAGCTATTAAACACTTAAGTACTAAAGTCTGCACTAACCCAAACCTAAAGATGAAATAAAACCCCAAACCAAACAGTGAAACATTTCTTAGATCTTGACTGAATATGTGTATCTTTAAGAAAATCTTGTGTAGGTGTAGTTTTAAGCACGCTCTCCTCATTTATTTAGGATAAATGACTAAGTTGCAAGGAATGAATAGAAGGTATTCATGATTTTGTTCTACTTGCTTTAGAGATGCAGAACATAATAGTTTTGCAGTTAATCTGAAAAAAAAAAAAAGGCTGAAAGACTTCCATTTCTTAAGAATTGGAGTCTGCTAGTTTTTTTCATCTGCATTATATTTGACTCATTAAAAAAATCACATTTATTGAGAAAGAAACTAATTAGGATCACTGAACTAAATTAAAAATCAAAAACAAATCTGACATGTCATTATCATCAACTAGCAGCAGTGACAAAACTCATCTGTTGAAGCTTGGACATCTATTAACAAAGAATTTCACAAATTTATTTGAAGATCCATTTAAGTAGAGTAAGGAACTGAAGCTGCAGCAGATGAAAATACTCAGAAAATTGGGTAACCCCATACTCTAAAGCCAAAGTTCATCCTTGACGCCTCTTCACTACTGAAGGGTCTGCCAGCCTCCCACTAGCTAATTAGCAGTGCATGGAGGAAATCATTAAATTGTGTGTTACCCAAGCAGGATTAGAAGAGCTAGTCTAGCAAACATTAAATCTTTAATACAGAGGGCACATTACAAGTGCCCAGTGACTTTACAGCAGGCGTGCAGCCTTTTTCCCCTTCATATTGGGCAGTTCTTACTTGCAACTGCAGGTTGCATCACATGCATCACAGAAATCTGCAAGAGCCTCACCCTCAAACAGGTGACGTACCCTCGTGCATGAAAGTGGTGGGGAAATGAGGACAGGTTTACTTTACTTTCACTTTACAGCAAAACCAGAAAAATAAGAAATGCCTCTAGTTTTAAAGCGATGGCATAGGCATCTGCAGGCTTGAAATGTCTATGGTATTTCCATGGGTAACAGTGGCTGTCCCAGAGGTTTTCTTCTCCATGAGTTCTGCTGGTTGCCATTCTGGAGAAACAGCTAGTGCAAAGACAACCTTAATTTAGTCTGTCATCTGCAGACGAAACCAAAGACCAGCTGCTCCAAGGTTTAGTTTTGTTTGACCAAGGTCAAAATTGATGCCCTACTCTGTGGCTCAAGAGACTTTACCTGTAAAAGAGAAGCAACTATCCTCCAGCTAGAACATACCGTGCCACTTCCAGCCTTTGGCTTTTGTTTTCAAGGCAATGGAGCACATATGCTACCTGGAGAATCCAATGCCTTACTTATTTTCTTTGTATTCAACTGGATTACAGGGTTGTCCTACAATGTATACTAAGACCCTATTAGATGCTGGACCGTATACTTAGACCTTATCATTCCCAAAACAGGGACTTTTCTTTTGTAAGATGAGGTATTAGCTGAAGTGTGCAGGGGGGTAACACATGACTGGACATACTGCATATCTCCTGTTCCTCTACATCCTTCTTTGATCTGCTGACTTCTGTGCTCCTTCAGAAGTGTCATTTTAAAAGACTTTGAAAAGCCTCTTCCCCTTGTCTCTAAGTGCTGCCACCCCTTCTGACCTTTCCTTGCCAATGGTCTGTTTTGTTTATTTAAAAGAGAATTACAGTGTCCACATACGTCAGCAGCACAGTAAGAAAGTTGGTTTGGAACTCAGTCCTGTTAGAAGCAATTATTTACACAAATTCTCTACTTAAAAGTATACCAAAATTCAACTTATACATTTTAAATGTAAAAATCAGAATCTCATAGCTGTAGAGAAGCATTTTGTGCAAGGTAGACAGCCAGTGTTAACTGTTTGGTGCTGACTCTGCAAAGATGAAAAACATTTGAATTTACTAAAAACTGTATTGTGTGTTTACTGCAGATCTCAGGGGTCACAGAGAGTCACTGTAATCAACCGGTATAACTTCTCTTAAGTTCTCAAAAGCCCATTTCACTGTAACTTTTTATGGTTACGACTTTCCTCTTGTCAACGTAATGTTGATATTCAGTATTCCACTGTTAGGAATAAAGAAATCTCAGGTAAATGTGAAGATAATAAAAATTACACAGACAATGTACTCAGACCTTCTTGATGCAAATCAGCTTTGAAGAAACCATTTCAACAGTCAAGCAGTAACTGTCTCTGTAATTCTGTAAACCTTTTCTGATTTTGCATTCCCCCACCCTGAGGTAGACTTCTTACAGCAGTAGATGCTTTTTAGTAACTTACAGTGAACATCAAAGACAATTGGTTCAGACTGTATTGTTTTCTGGCCAGATGGTCCATAATAAGTCACAATGCAAGAAAACTTGGCATCTGCATCTTCCTTTGTTGGCATGTACTGAAGAGATGATGTCATGGTGAAGAGCCCAGTTGATTTGTCCACAATCTTCTGCAAATTTATAACCACAACTGAAAAGGAAATAATGTTTTGGTGTCACACAGACAGAACTCGCAAACTTTTTCCTGTATTTCGTTTCCTGCTCTGCATTTGTGATCAGGCTGCAAACACGCAAGCATGGCACATTACCCAAGAGACTGCACAAAGTTTTCCTCTACTACTGCCTCTGAGTTATACCAGGAATGTTTTATCAACAACATACTCCTAACATACTGAACATTTTAAATCAATCCAAACAGAAAACTAATTGCCAACTGTTTTTTTTTTTTTAATACAAATCTCAGTTTAATTTGTAAGACGGAAAGAAGACGTCAAAAATTATGTCCAAATATGTAGGATCATATTTATATCTTAATCTTTCAAGCACTGTCTCTTTTATGGAAGATAAAATATTGTGGTCTGCTCAGTCTGTCAAAGTTGAAAAAAAGTTAAAAAAGAGCTGTTCCTCAATATCCTGGAAAATAAATATCTTTATAAGATGATGATCTACATGGTCCAAAACAGAGTATTGGATAGGTGTGAAATTGAGACAGTTAATACCAATAGGAAGTTGGAAATTAGATACAGGTTTCTACTAGTTACATAGGCTCAAGAATAGCTTTGCAATAACATTAACAAAGATAACCCTCCTCCCCATGATGTGGTTTTTAAATTGGAACTGAAAGAGATTATATGACGTAGCTTGGCTACTCAGAAAAGCCTAAATTTTCCTTCGAGCTACATCTTTCCATATGAGCAGTTCTTCTCAAAGGAAGAATACATTACAATAAAGCAAAGTAACTCTTGTAAACACAGTTCTTCACGCATACACCCATCTGTGGATTCAGGGACACCGGCCATTACCGAAACATACCATCTTCCACGGGCTGCAAAATTCTCCCGTTTTTGTACCAGGTAACATTGCCTTCAGGATAACTGTCTCTTGCAACACACTCCCCAAGCTGCAAAACAGACAGGAATTAGTCACTGTTTTTTCTCCACTAGGTTTTAACATTTTTACTTATGCTGCTTTGGGTAAAAATTTCTAGGAAGTTCAAATGCTCAACCACTTTTCTTAAATAGTACAAATCCAATCAGCAAGGCTTAGGTACAATTTGGAAGAAGGTGGTGGGTCTAAAATCAGGATGGCCTGTTCACAGAATCAGGCAGGGATAAATACTACTGATAAATAATACTGTGGCGAGGCAACTGCTCTGTGCTCAGCCTGGCTATAGACTATTATCTTTCACAGGCAAGTGTGTGTGCATGCACACGCACCCTCTCTGGACTGTAAAGAGACTTCAGGCAGCCATCAGGAACATAACTTGGAGGGAGAATGCTGCTCTTACCATTTGTAGCTTCTCTGTTTCTAAGAGGTCTGCTTGATGTAAGATTTCTGGTTGAGAGGGTTGTTCTAAAACATAAATAGGATAAAAGTACTGGTGAAGGGAGAACAAACAGCGGTTTGAAAAACGCAAAATTACTAAGAGATATGTGGACTTTGAGACTAAAAGAATAAACTGTCCTGATATAGTCTTAGCTACGTTTTCCCATTAAAAGAAGGAAAAGTGAGGTACTTCTATCTCAATATTAGCCAGTGGATTGAAAAGAATGAACTATCACCTTAAAAGGTTTCATACCTTCCATAACGAATTCCATCTATT
Organism: Oxyruncus cristatus; assembly: GCA_013399855.1. Lineage (NCBI taxonomy): Eukaryota > Metazoa > Chordata > Aves > Passeriformes > Cotingidae > Oxyruncus > Oxyruncus cristatus. Next base: position 1,333,416 of record VXAY01005691.1, read on the forward strand.
CCGATGATACGTATTTTAGCCAGACAGACTAGTTCAGAACCCAGGAGGAGAGAACCTGACCCTATCTATCAATTTACATGATACACATGCTGGAGAAGGAGCCAGTGGTACAGAAACTATAGCAACAAAAAAGCAGCTTTTCTGCAGGTATTAGTGTAGCTGAGCTGTCACATTATAAAGGAATAAATTCAACCTAATCCTTCTTCTAATGTTTATTTTTCCTAACTGGGATTATTACATTTAAGAAATTCAGATGGTAGAGAGAAGTGTAATTATTTTAACTGATTCTGAGTTAGTTATGACTCTATTCAAAAAAACAAAAAACAAACTTTTTCTTCAGTGCCAGTATGTATTCTTATTTACTTTTATTATGGTAGATGGACCTCTTAGCTTGCTGAAGTGGAGGATCTATGAGTGTTTCCATCATAAAAGACTACTTTCTAGAGACTATATAACTTGTCTGTTACAATAGTTTGGCCTGAAGCCTGGAATGCAAATTTTTATCTCCAAAAGAGACAGTTTTCCCCAGAATTTTAAAAGAAGAAGAGAAGAGTGTGGGAAAAAAAAATGAATCAATGTTTACACAGTTGAGGAAAGCCTCTACACCCTAGCTACACTACTTAAATAAGCATACTTTTACAGACTGAAACATTCTTTATGATGTCAGCTGACAGAAGCCTTTTCCCAAATCAAGCTCTGTATGAAATGCTGTATGTATGTCGGTAATCCCAGACCAACGTGAACTTCACCACTATCTTGCCAAAATCTCTACACACACTGATGAAGTGCAGGCGTACTGCTCCTGCTGTCACAGAGATAGCAAACCCGTATGTTTTCACAATAATCCATTTTCTTTTCGTGCATGTGCGATTTGTGTGCACACAAATGCACAGATATTCTTCACTTGGATGACTACACCAGGACAAAACAAAAACAGCTCAAAAGGAAAATGAATGGTAATAAAAGCTATTCATCTGACATTTTCAAACAACTTTGCTTGTGGCAAAAAAAAAACCCAAAACCAAACAAAAGAAACAGTCAAAGCTATACACTAAACCCATTATATTTTCTTCAGAGGGCTAATAAAGACTTTTTAAAAGAGATATATGTGTGTTTCTCTTTTCTGTAAGAACCTGTCAAGAACAAAACATTTTCATGTCAATTCGAGCAAATATGGTTTTACAGGACCATTAATAGGACTTCTAGTTCAGATTTTCAGGTCCCATAAACAGCCTTGCAGTTGGCTGCCCGTCACAGTCACCAGCTGATCAAGCCATGACACCTTCCCCCAGCTGAGCCTGTCTTCCTTTCATCTCTCATCTCCCCCAGCACTTGTTTGAGAAGACCCTCTTTTTGGTGCTTCGGACGCCCCTGCCCCGCAATGATCCCACCGAGGGAAAGGGAGGACCCCGTGCTCCCTGGCCACTGTGTGGGGCTCTCCCTGTTTTGAGTGCTCAGGTAAGTGAGCAGATGTTCCAGTTGAGAGACCACTACCTGCTCTCTGAGAGCAGCCTCCGAGGAGAAATGCCTGCTGCCAGATCCCCACAGCCGCTGCACGAGCACCAAGGTAACTCACTATAACAGACTTACTTGGCATTTACCAGCTCAGCGTCTGAAGCGAGGAAAAAATTTAAACTTGGCAGCAGCAGAGCCCACTCTGGTGGGTTTGCAACTTCAGCACACTGCTTATCTCTAGGCTTAAGAGCTTGCCAGAGTACTTTGCAACTCTATATAGGGCTTATAATAGAGGGAAAAAGAGTTCATCTCCTGCAAAAGCCAAGCATTGGTGCAGCAGGACAGAAGCTCGTGTCCTCTGGGCTGCTCTGCTTTGGAAACTGGCCATTTAATTCCAGAAAAAAAGATGCTGACGGGATCCATCTGGAAAGCTGGTAGTGCTTGTTTGAGTAGCCCAGTGAGTGAGACTAGCAGGTGGTACCTGCACAATGAGCCATTTCAGCTCATTAGTTCTGAGTTAATCAGGTAGCACAGCTGAGGACATAACAAGCTCCAGCAAACCCCAGCATCAGTCATGACTTCTGGGATGCAGCTGAGTTTCAGGTGCACAAGATTTTGGTGTATGAGGGTCACACTGCTGCAGGCTAGCTCCGTACCTGTGGTTCTGTGAGTTAGAAGCTCCAGTGGTTAAATAAATGAAGCTTGCCAGCTACTCTTAACTCTTTCGCAATTAAAGCAAGCAACCAAGCAACACAAAATGAAAACTTAAAAAACCAGACTCAAGGAAATTCAATGCAAAGAAAAGTTAAGAGAACCACAAATAAAGCTGTGAACTCAAAATGAAAAAATGCCAAGGTAATTTTTCTTGCAGCACTAAGTTGGCCATATTACACGTGTGGCATCCTCGCTTATCTAACTTAATAAGTAGAAGCTCTCTCTATTAGTATTAATGCACACAAATAAACCAGACAAGCTGTGTTAATACTTAGTACAGTACACAGTAATTCAAGCAGTTAGCATTTCATTTCACCATATACCACTGTCTCGTCTACATATTTACTACTGTGCAATAAGTAAACACAATAATTCTTTATCATTTCCTTTGGAGCACTGTGCTTACTATGTGTGCTCTGAGCACACTCCTCCCAGTTGTCATTAATTCGATTGTTCTTGCAGTCCAAATGAAAGTGAAACGAGAGAAAGGAATTACTGTTGGCTCCTAATCTTCCTTCAAACTCATTTATGCCACTGACAGACTCCTGCCTAGACACCATTGATGACTCCCTGACAGAAGCGTAAGTCTGCCTTTCCAAAGCATGTATGTGTTTTCCAGAGTGTGATTTCCTTGAAACTGCCCATCCCTGCAGTCAGCCTGTTCCCACAACAGATACTTACTTTGATTGTGTAAATCTGCATCTCAAGAGCAACAAAGGCCAAAAAAAAAAGCCATATAAAAACATGAGGCTAAGGAAGATAAGACTGCAGTCACAGACCTGTGTCCCTAAAAAGCCATAATGGACACCTCCACAGGCTGAGTCAGGGTTTGGCAGATTAAGTTTCCGCTCTGAATCAGCCCCAGGAAGAGGCCAGGCTTGTTCATGCTCCTGTGTGAGCTCCAAGCAGGGCTGTGCCTCAGAACGCTGGGGTTAGCACTGCACTCCAGCCTTGCAGTGGGGCTGTGGTGATACCAAACATTGGTAAACCCTGCCATGCTCTAAGAGAGAACCTCCTGGGAGGTCAACAGGGGCTCACGGCTCGTTTTCCAGTCTCTTCCTCCTCCCTCACAGTTCCTACTGTTGCGTACTAGCTGCTCAGAGCCCCTTTAAACCTCTCCCCTGAACTAATCCTACAGACCGCACACAGTTAATGTTTCCCTCCTGCAGAAAAAATTTGCGCGGAGAACAAATGGAAAATAATCAATGCTAATTTTACATTTTTCATTTCCAAGGCCAAATGACATCACATAAGTGAGTCATTATCAAAGCCTAAAATTCTCTTTGAGCCAGCACTTATCATGAATAAACTGCAAGTGCAGGCAGTCCTGTTACATAAATGCCACCAGTAGATTATATTTCTGAAAGCTGCAGAAATTTGCTAGTCTTAGTAATTTACTCAGCCAAACTTACTTTCTTGGCTTTAATCTTTGCCTTAAACAAAAGTTTCTGTAATTTATGATTCAGATGCTGATGAATGTTAATGGCAGTAACAACTAGGTTTACTTACTGAAAACTTTGACTATCGTCGGCTCTTCGGAAACATCATCTTCTGTAACTAGCATACATACAAATCTCTTTTCATCACTGATTCTTGCATTCTTGATGGATAATGTATAGTTTTCTGAGAGACTCAACCTGTCTTTGTAGTCTGGTACATCATCATACTGTACACTTTTTTTTGTTGATGATCTGAAGGCAATAAATACTGGAGATCCATTTGGCATTTCCTATAACAAAAGGATAAACACCTCTATTTTGCATAAGCACTCATTTAGAAGTCCCTGAAGATTTGCAATTGGTACAAACCTGTAATGTTCAAAGAAAAAAATCTGAAAACTGTTATCAGATAGCTTCTTTCCTGATTAATTTCTGCTGTACATAGAAGAAATTCAGTGTAGTCTGAGAGCTACTTTACACATTGAGAATATCATTAGTAAAAATAATCAATCTCAGCATGGCAAAGGGCTTTCTCTGATAAAGGCTGGTGTTTTTTGCACCACTTGCCTCTGCCTGTACGAAAAAAGTATTTGAAATAGAAGCATGTGTGAGCTAGGCTCAAAAGCTTCAGTTGCCTTTTTTTTTCATTATTGTTTTACATATTCATATTGTTTGTCTGCGATATTCAGACTTCATTCCAAATGCAGGATTTAATCAGGCATAACTGCCTATTTTATTCTAAATTAGTTTTTAGCTTTTTTTCCCCTTTGTTTTTAAAGGACCCGAGAGCTTGTAGCATGGGACTGTACATGCAATCAAATATTGTTATTTTGCCTGTCAGTATAATCTGCAAAGTATCATTTTCTAGACATCCTCCTTATATTCATCAGTATGCAGCTGCCATCCTAAGAAGGAATACAAAGTTGACAGCCTTGTACAAACCTCCCATATAGAAAATTTATTTTATGAGGGGCAAAGTTACATGGGCAGTTCTAGGGGATTTGATTCCCTCCTCCTTACACAAACACACGGACACAGCAGTGAGGGACACTGTCTGCCTTTATTTACAGTGAGGTGAAACGTTGACTCTACATTCAGTATTGTGCTGAGGGCTGGAAAAGGTTTTCATTCCCTTTTATCCCTTATACCTTGCAGCACTGATGTTAGTAGTGTTCCCAGCACAATACCTCAGTCTGACTGCAGAGCCCACAAAAGCATGACGATGCTGTGACAAGAGATGAATGATGTCAGAGCAGGGCAGAGAGCAGGAGGCATCACCTAGTTGAGAAGCTTAAATTCCCTTACAGTCTTTCTCCCTCTCCTGCTTTTAACTCTTGGATTTGTCTAGATGCCTGTCACACAGGAAAGCAAACATTGCATTGACTCAATACGCAAGAAGTTGGCTGTCAAGTGCAAATGAACTCCTAACTCCGGACGTGCACCCAGTGCAAGCATACTCGGGTAGACACTGAAGCGAGCCAAAGCCTGCTCCTGCCTGGGTGCAAGTCTCCCAGGGCTCCCACCAGGAACTCAAATTGCTCCTCCCAAGGCGAAAGAGCAGAAAACAGAGTTCCTCCTTCTTCCAATGAAATAATCACCTGACCAAAAACGCCTAATCCAACCCTCCTCTCCCCCCAAGACAAGCGTTGCCAGGCTGTGAGCTGCCCTGGGAGAATGGGTATGACTTTGCCTGGTTGTGTGGGCTCTGTCAACAATTTCATACAACAGCAACTTAGGCTTTTTTATATGTTAGGTTTTGTGTCCCTTTCCATTTAGAAGAAGCTGTAACACCTTCATTTACTGCTTGGTACTTGTCCGACATAGGCAATCCAAATGCAATGGAAAGAGATAACGCATTTCTTTTTCTCCGCATATCCTTGCATCTTCATGGAGATGGACTTGTGTCTTCAAAAAAAAGTCAGCAGACTAAAAAATACATGCACTTGTAGGCAGCAGACTAAAAAATACAGGCACACAAAATGTAGGCACTTCATCTTCTGAATGCTCATATGAAACAGTTTTCCTGTCCCTTTTTGGGGAAACATTCTCCACAGACTTCTGACTTCATTTCCCAAACGGGCTTGCAGGAAAGGAACTATTGAGTGGATGGGGGCTGCAAAAGCTGCAAACCCGAGGGTATAAAGGAAGTAGCTGAGGGGAACAGGACACAGTCCCAATGGCAGATCATTCTGCTGTAAAATAGGCTGGTGGACGCCATTTGCAAATAGAGAGAACTAAATAATTTTAAATCCACTGTCAAACTAGAAATCGTCTATTAGTGCAGGTAACATTTTGTTTGAGCACACGAGGAGATTTAGGTGAACTTCACAGAGGCAGGAAAACCAGTTGCCTCGATGTCAGTCTGAGAAACAAAAGGGTTTTGGTATCCCAGCGTTTTTATCCACATATGCTTCCAGGCTTCATTTGACTTTGATATGCTGATTCTCCTTTCCACTTGGAATACTGATCACATACAGGAGAAGCTCATTCTGCAGTGTTCCTACTGCAGGCTGACCAACACACCAAGAGATCACCCACGTTTTTGCCTCTGTTCTCTGCCAGAAACAGCAGAGTGAAACCAGCAGCAATTTTTCTAAGGTCAGCTCTGCTCTCTTCTTCGCTGTGCATTAAACACAATGAAGCATGAAACAGTTCCGAGTGACTGTCAGATCAACCAAATGCGGGGACAGTGCTTTCCCAGGGATGAAGCAGGCTCTGCTTCAGGCAGCCTACTTCAAAAGTATTTAAATGTACACCGATGGCTCTGTCAAGCAAGCGAGACACCAACTGGGTAACATGCCAGAGCTCTAATACAGGTTGGCAGAGAACTCCTGAATAATTATTTCTCTTGAACAATGAGATTAATTCCTCAAACCTCTAATCTGTGCTTGGCAGAAATTATACAGTTTGGAATCTTGAAGTCTTACAAACACAGGAATAAATGCCTTCATATCTGAGGCAGAAATTCTATCGTTTGGAATCTCGTAATCTCAGAAACATACAAAAAAATACACATAATCTTATAACAGCTCTAATAAATATAAAGATAAGCTATACTTACATATTTCCATTTTCCAAACATAAGACCTTCTGGTACTTCTAGAGGACAAGGCATAATTATAGTATCTCCATATATTGCATTTACTGTGTACAATCCCAGAGCTAGAGAAGAAACAGAAAGAGAAAAAACAATTTTAAGTGTCTTCCTGAATTCCCATACGCTTGCTAATGTTTGGTTCACACCAATTACACAGAGCAACACCACCTTCTTTGCAAATGTTTTGTTTTCCAGCATGTAGGATTTATCCTCAAACCTCTAACAAAACAGGATTCCTGTCACTAAATTTGTTAAGTAAACATTACAACCTTTCCAGATCCATGTTTCCTGCTGCAGTCAACAGGAACCAAGTGGATTTCCACACAGGACTGCACCCGCTCAACCAGGTGAACACATTCACTACAGTCATTACCCACAGCTTTTGTCTCAGACTTAAAAACTTGAAAAGGGAAGTCCCTAAACCTTTATTTTCTTCATCTGAAAAACCAGACACATCTGCCTGGAAAAGTTATATTGCAATGCAATATTTTGAGGAGGCCAGCAGAGAAGTGATAATTGGACTGCTGCACTACATTAAAAACTTAGAATAAGGAAGAAAGAAAAGAGAATGATGATATTAAACTGTTGTGTTCCCTAAAACCTGGGAAAAAAAAAAAACCCAGCTAGTCTGCACATTTAAATTTTGGAAAAATGAAGTGAAATGCTTCCATGAATTATTTAAGAACAACTTTTTTGGAAACCTCAGCACAATGTTATTGTGCTAATGCATATAAATTTACAGAATAAAACCGACCCACTTATTTTCATTGCCCAAAACATGTGAATTGAACAAAAACAACAGATCCTGAAGTGATGAAATGTTAAAAAGTAAGGAAGTTTAAAGGGGAAGATGTTATAACTTGGTGCATTTTCTACAACACTTCGCTTTGCTGCTATTCTCCATATTTGCTTCTTGCTCTCTGCTCTTTATACTGGAGAGAGGTTTTGCCCAGTGTCACTGAGAGAGCGTGCTGGCTGCCTGCTCTCACCCATATATCTGCAACTTGTCAAGGTTTTCTGCCCAGTCACTGAGGATCTCCCCCTTTGCTCTCCCTTCATTTGCAACTGTAGCTTTGAAATCAAGGGCTTGCTGCCAAAGAAACCTTGTTTACGAAAAAGCAGTAGGATGCTGGTGATGTAGCCAGGTGTTCCTGAGGTGAAACAACCAGTCCTTCTATAAAGATTAATTTTTCTGGAGATTAAGCCCTTCTATCTACAGCTGGAGAAAGCAGCCTGTTCCCATGTGCCCCCAAAGACCTGAGCCACAGACCCCCTTGCTTTTCCCAAGTCCTGAGGCAGCTGCTGGGAAGACCTGACAATTCTATAGAGTGCATATAGGCACTCTGCTGGGAGGTTTTCTGAGGAACTGGTTTTAGTTTAAAACAAAATCATGTCCTTTCAAGGAGCCAAACACTGAGTTCCTTGCCTGCAATTTAAATGAGAAAGACTCCAGAGCATTTTTCTCAGGTGAGGATTTCAGAGCTTACTGTTAGCATCAGCTTGTATCTATCATTTGTATCACAGTGATGAATGAGGCTGCAGCTTGTGCTGTGTTCTATTGCACAAAGAAATAGTACCCCCAAATCCTTCCTTAGAGATGCTACAACCTGGATGGCATCATGTGGTTAAGGCAGTAGAAAGCAGGCAAGCAGGCAGGAGCTCAGTGGACTAAAGGAATGCAGGAGATAAGAGCCACCACTACCTGCATTTATCTTAAAATTTCTTTCCTTCGCACTGCTCCTTTTCAACAAAAGAACTGCTAATCTTCTGATTCTGTTATATAATTAGTCACAAACATGCTTTAGGTGCATTATTCACACTATAAGGACTGGATGTTCTAATTTGCTATATGGTTCACAGAGTCCAGCTCTTTTCTAAATGACAATAACAGTCGGTCCACTAGATGGTGCTGAGTAAGAGCAGTTGTAAAAATGAATCAAACATTTTTAAAGAAATCAGATAACTTCAATTTCATGGAAATAGGACCCATGTTTTACAAAAATCAAACTGTAAATGGATTTCAAACAGAATTTTCCCTTGGCCCTTACTTGCAATCATCCTCATTCTTATCACCAGGAGGGGAGCAACACAACTTTGGCTTTGCAAGTTGAATCCTAATTTTCACTTCTGCTACAGCTAGGAAAAAAATGTCCTTTTTTGGTTCCTCTCTCCCATGAGTGAAAAAGTACTAGAGACTTGCAAATATTTATTCAGTTAGTAAGTTGGTTATAGCTGTTCAAATTCCAATTAAGTGTCATTTGGTAATCTGAAATTCTGTAATGGTATTTTGCATCACATGGAAAAACAAAAACTGCTTCTCCTGCTACGAGATACTCCCTGTCTGGGGAAATACTCCCTGTCATTAGGAGAAAACAAAACAGTCCCCCAGGATCTGTAAAACTGTTCTCTCCTAGACACCCACTTAGCCCCTGCAAAATTGCTAAGGTAGCGAGTATACACTACCAAAGACTCAACACAGTAAATGAAACTGTTTCTGGAAAGGATTTACATTTATAGCATTCAGAGAAGGTAACTGATGAACAGCCTGATAGAGGGAAAGACTAGCCTTTGATTTTAGAAGACCTCTTTCAACTGAAAGGCATTTAAGATGAACAAATCACCGCAAAATTGTAACTTGCCATAAATTCTGCCTATACTAAAATCATACAGGTTTCTAAGAATTTGCAAACACAGAACCAGAAAGAGACAGGTGTTACTTTAAATACAGAGAAACAGCCCTTACAAGAATATAGGAGGTCCTGCTGCAAAATTTTGTCATCCCACTTCTGTGGCAACAAATCCAGGACATTCAAGGGCTGTAAACTAATTGAATAACTGCAAACTTTCACTGCAGGAACTGCAGTAATCTCCACAAAACAACCCTACTAACCTATATATTTAAGAAATTAAAAGAACAAGCACCTCAACAGAATTGGGAATTCTTCTCTCTGTTGCTATTGGACATATTTGAAAAAAGGTGGGATGAAAAAGAGAAGAAAATGATTGTTTATTGATATGACAGTGCTTACCATCAACCATCAGATTTTGAGACCTGTTTACATAGTTTCCAGCTCTTTCTAAGAAAATAAAAGCAGGATCTACGAATACATAACAAATTGCTCTGTGCCCTAACACGACAGAGGATCAATGTCAGGGCCCTCTTTTCTCATTAACTGCAGGAGGGTGCAAAGGGAATAACACTACGAGATGTCATCAGACATCAGGCCCTGCCTTGCTCTATTTCTGATGTACCCTTCTGTAGGTAATAAGAGCTCTGCCAGTTTCCTTACACAATTTTCAGATGCTGCCTTATAAAACCGAGCCATCGCTGTTAATAACACCACTAATTCAGAGCCAGGATCTTGTCCCATGTACAACAAGAGAGGCTGTACTTGCTAGGTCTAAATTACACCTATATATAAAGTTTATCCAACTCAGTTTCCTTCCACTTCTTTACACACAGGTTTGAGCAGGCTGAGGTTTACCTCATTTCCCCTCATTTGATCCAGTGCTAAAGAAACTCTGAGCCAGATTAAACCTTTCCACACAGGTTCAAACGGGGGAAGAAAGCAGCAGCATGAGGTATGACAGCTCAGAGAAAGATCCCAGCAGGACACTGCTAAATTGAGATGACATTAGCTATTGATGCTTTTAATGAGAGTGCTTTCCATGTACCCATGGCAGGGCTAACTGGCATCCTTCTTTATCCCCCTCTCTGCCTGTGTTTCACAAGGGAAGAACCAAACAGTATCCACACATTTGAGGGACAGAACAAAAAATCTTAAACAGAAGCTTAAAGGCAGAAGAGGTGCTGTTGTTAGTTTCGATCCTTACCAAGAGTACATGAGGCAGGTCATACTTTAGACTAATTATTATTTTTAAATCAACCGGATCATATAGGAAGAATAGATATAAGGTGAGTATCTAAAAATCAGGAAGCTGATATTTCTCCGAAGAAATAACAAAAGCTGTAGGAAGTGTATGGAAAGCAGCCACATTTTCCTCTTCTACCTTCCTTTTGCAGTACTGAAACTTCTTGCCAAAAACACATCTTTTAAGTGCTTAGTGCTTTTAAGCGCTTATTTCTGTGACAAATGTAAAACAGAACAAGGGCTGTTCAAACACCCTTAGGATGCAAGAGCCATATGAGCCTATGAAACTGTATCTGACAACTGTGACTAGCAGAGGTACTGCCCAAGACTGATCTTCATTGGCCTGCTCAGCTGCCACGCAGCACAGCTTAATTCCAGTTACTAAAGCACTGGAAATCTGGGGAGCTGAACCTCCCTCAGTCTCTTGGAGTCCACAAATTTAAATGATGTGTTATATCTACAAAGATGTCCTGTATTTCACTTTTGCACTGATTTTTTTTTTACTGCTGACGCTTCTGCCCTGGCTGCTTCAGCAATGATGCTTTTTATTACACTTTCTGGACCCAAGGAGCAAGGTCTCATTACTAGAGAACAGCAGGATATATTTGCTGCTATGGTTCTTCGAAGCAATCAGCAGCATCGAGCAGGAGAGGTCAATTAGCAGTTTCTGGAATGGAAGTGTCCAAACTCAAGAGCTATTATGTCTATTTAGCACCTACTTCAGAAGCTGTAGTTAACTACTTCAGAAACTCTAAATTAGGACTAGCGGTCCAAATCTTTACTTGAGGCATTAGCCCTCCCTTTTTTTTCCAGGTAGCTCAGACTAGCCTGTACTAAATATTATCTGGGAGGTTAAAAAGCTCTGTCTCATGAAAGAAATATTTTATTAAGTTGTTTGCTATCATCTTTGAAGTAGCAACAGGTGGATTTTTCTTTTTGGCCTCCACTTCCTAGAGGCATTTCAACTATGTGGGCATACACAAAGGTCCTGTTGAGCATCCACTTAGGTACATCACTGGCTATTTTCAACTCAGTGTCTACCAACACCCCCCTCTAAGGATCTTCTCTCCAGAGCTTCCTTCCATGCTGGATGGAAGTTGGACTCCTCAGGTAAGACTTGGCTTTAACTAGTCTTCCTTCCTCCCTTTTCCTTGCCTGGCAGAAAGTCACCTTTTTCAATAAGCCCTTTAGTAGGTCTTCAAGACTTTCACAATAGTAGTAAAGAGAAGAACATATACAGCAAACCTGCCATGGACTTCATACTTCCCCACCTGGGCCTGACAAAGTCAGCTGAAAAACAAGGCAAAACCTGTATGAATATAACAGGTCTTTAATAATCCTTTTTGCTGAGCCACAGCAGTCAGGAAGCCAGACATTGCCCAGTCTTGAGTCTGTACATCTCTACAACAGAAGCTCACCTGCATTTTCTCAGCAAGGTCATCCTTGTGATCCAGCTTGCTCTACTGAAAACAAGCTTCTTTCACATGAGCTACAACAGGCAGTCTAATGCACAGCTCACAGTGGTCATTAATGTTCTGACACAGCCAGAAAACACAAGATAGACTTCAGAATGTCAAAAGACTGGTTAAAGCAAGTGAAAAAAAGGCTTGTGTTGTTGGAACAGGAGCATTGTGTTATCAAAACTCACACACATGGCAACCCCTATTTCAGCTGGGTGGCTATGATCATTCCTTGTTTCATATGCAGGGCATCAAAATAGGGAAGCAGGGCAAACACTTCCAAGAAAATTCAAACACTGATTATCTTGACCATACAAATATGATTAAAAACAAAGGTGTGTGTGTTTGCTGATACGTTATCTGATATGGGTTATATAAGCAGTATATTGTTTCTTATCTCTACCTGTTTAAATACTGAAACAAATTCTCACAGTGGGTGACTACGACATCAAAAGGACTATTAGTTACAAGAGAATCATCGATACTATCCAAGAGGGAAACTAATTGCAGATAAACATATCCACCAGTATTTAATGCACCAAACACTTTTAAAGCAACATAACAGAACTTGCTGAAGGGTTTCTTATACTTTATCACAGTATTCCTTCAATTAGTTTTAACCCTGAATAATATTAGAGCCCAGGCAATTTTAACACCAAAGGAGAAAAAAATCCTTTATCATCTTGTAAGCACTGATGAAACGGACAGCAATTACCCTTTGGAATCATCACTGCTCACTTGAGCTCTTTGAAGATGTGAAGTAACTTGTGACTTCATGGTTTGTTTGGGAGTTTTTCAGTGGTGATTTTTTTTGGGGCGGGGGTGGGGAGGAAAGGGAGAAGATCCAACTCAAAACATGGTTGTGGCTCTGGAAGATGTTGAGTTCCTTTTGACATCCTCGTCAGATAAACACCTACTTAACTCCAAAGACACAAGTAGCCAAACCCACATAAACAGCAGCACACACTTACGTGCTTAACACTGATTTTGGAAAGTACTCAGGCAGAGTAAGGAGATGAGGCTTGGCATCCAGCAACATCAAGGCATCAGGCAGTACACATCAGGAAACAGGTAGTGTATTAAAAGATAAAGGGATACTGAAAATGCCAAAGAGTAGGCATTAAGTGCCAGCAGAATTCAGCTATCATCGCCATACACGAAGCATTAAGTGTGTTTAAAACGCAGAGAGTTTTTCTTAATGAATGAGGAAAAAATCCTGAAGGAAACATGTCAGCACTTCAGAAATCCTCTCTCATGAATACTAACAACCACTCCTTTCTAGTTCCATATAAACCAAATGTTTTCCTTATCAGTACAAAGAGATGAGCTATAATTAGAAACTAGCTGAGATAACTTGTCCCATCTGGCCATGGCTAAACAGGCTCTATCAACTAGTCAATAAAGAAATCCTCAGCTCCCTCCTTCAAGAGCACTGAGCTCAATGCATGCTTCTCACTGGCTCTTCTCTCTACAGTTCAGCCAGTCATGAATGCCACAGGACGCACAGCTTTCCTACACATGCACGTAGTCTGGCTTTCTACGTAATCCTAAGTGTGAGCTCCAGGCTGAGCCTCCGTGAGTCTAGGTCCAAAATCCCATGGAACACTTTACTGACATTTTTCAAAGTCCTACAACGTGACCAAATAGAACTCTGAGAGCTGTGTGCCTGTTCACAACCAGACTACTCAACTTCTGTTCCAAGATTTCAAAACATCCAGCTGTTTCAGTAGTTTGGTGGCTATTTTCCCCACTTCCCACACTAGAATACAGCTTTCAATCTGTTATGTACTCTGCTTTCCTGTAAGATTTGCATGTAGCTTGATTTGGAACTACTTTAGCAGAAGATTTTGAAAAGACTGAAGGAAATTTCTCCGCAAGGCAGAGGTCTTAGAAAGTTATGTCCTTCCAAGAGCAGATGGTTCTGTAGTGGATGCCACAGTGTGTAGTTTACAAGGGTTATCATCACTGTAAGCTTTACTCTAGGGAGGTTCACACTGAGCCCTTCTCTGAACGTTTTCTATCATCATTACTGCTAAACCAGTACACTATACAGAAGAAAAGTTTCTTCAGTTTAAATGTACCAAAACACCTAGACTAACCTAAATAATTATGACTAATAATCTTTTGTCAGCTTAGAACTCTAAATGTTATATATAAAACAATAATCATGACATTTTATAAATAATAATCATGAAAAGTTTCTAAAATTTTTGATAGGTACACAAAAGAGATTTGTACATAGTCATACTCCTTTCAAATTTGAATGTCCATCATTAAATGCATTATTGTTGCCATTTAAAGTGAAACAGATACTGCTTTCCAAGTCGGCAAAAGTTTCAAACTACATAAAAAAGCTGTTCCTAGCATTAGCCTCTGCAAAGCTGGAGACCAAAGCCCAGTAACTGATGAAAAATGCTACCACAAAATGAATTACTTATGTCAGCACATCCACTTACCTACCCCACCACCTCAGCCTCTGTTCAATGCCCAGATCCAAGAAGACAAAAGAAACTGCTAAGTCTAACAGCTCTGAAATGGGACCAGAAAAGCTCTACTTTTTAATCCACTTCCTTTTAAATCAGGAAGGCTCCAAAATCTACTAAAGAACTGGAAGGAAAACCCATGAGAGCCACGAGTGCCTTTGTAGTACATGTGCTTTGTTATAGCAAGATTTCCCTTTCAAAGAGAAAGACCTAAGCTTCTTTTCCCAAAGCACCACTCCAAAACATCAACTGTGATTTCAATGGCCTTCTAATCACACTAGTTTTTGGAAACCCTAGCTTTTGACTCAGAATTACATAACTCTACTTCTGGATTCAGTGCTAATCCGAACCCAGCCATATTTGCGGATTTGAATTTTCAAGTCCTTTGAGTAAATCTTACAGGTTTAAAAAAGTTACATATATAGCAGTGCTGCTGTAAATAGGAAAAAAAATGTAGTGTAATTCCAAGCAAATAAATTACACTTAGGGAACAAACATCTACCTACTTAAAAATGCTTGAATTAGTAAAAGGCTAGCAAAGAATGCTTCCACAAGATCCGGTGGAACCACGTCAAAAGTCATGTCCAACACTGGCAAGTTGTGGTCAGCATCAGAAAGCCCAGCTGTGATTTCTATAAGCACCATACACTGGAAAACAGTTATTTTTCCCACAGTTGATGCTGCAACTGAAAGGCCACTGTTAACGATTTTTTTTGATGCAAATTTTTACAAAACACTGCTTTAGGTTAGTTCTCATCATTCAGAGGAAGAGATAAATGACCAACATATCTTCTTAAAAATACTTCTGTTCATGATGTAGCCATGACTAAAGGAACTATGATTAATTTATTTTTTTTAACATACCAGAAATTTGAGAGTAGTTTATTAAAATAGTTACCAGCATATGGCATGTTTTTTTACACATGGTCAGGCACATCTGCCAGGGAAGTGAGTTATAGCTTAGTAAAGTCTGATGATACAAGCTATCTGCCAAGAGATTAGGAGCAAATGTGACTCAGAAAACAGTTTCTGAGTCAATACTGCAAAGAGTTTTACTTTGACAATTAGGTATACTTTAGGTATTCCTAATCAGAGAAAATGGGATCAACAAAGCATTTGTGGCTTGGTGAAACTTCTTGCTCTTTCTGAGGTTAGCCCCCCGTTGCCTCTGCAGCATACTCCTGTCATGCTTCTCAGCTGCACTTCTAAAGCACATCTCCCATTGTTTTTTATCTTCTCATTATGCTAGTCAGCAATGCTGCTGTGTACCCAACAGCTTAAAGGGACTTAAAAGTTTCTACTAAGTCCAATAAAACCTGTAGCTCAAAAATAATTACCTAAAATTCCCCATTATATTCTATTCTGAATACTTTTTTCTTTTTTAAGAAAAAAAAAAAGTCAATAGCATATTAAAAAAAGAGCTGTCCTTTTTGTTTCTTCATAACTTGATACTGACAGTATGGATGAATATACCCCACAGGCTAAGAGTGTAGAAAAACCCCAAATTATTCATACAAAAATGCTGAATAAAAGGATAAACAGTGTGTGTTTGTCATATCAGAATTATGAGAGATTTTATTTTGGCACTCTAAGTAACAGTATACTCCCTGTCATCCTAGATTTTAAGTCAATGTCCAATTGGCAGCACACCAAGGGGGAAGACAAAACCTTCTGGAAAAGGAGGATGGACTTTTGCTGCTTGAATCCTTCCCCTTGCACACACCGCTGCTTCACTGCAATGAGAAGCCTGGGAAATGGTGGTGGAGTGAAGATTTTGGCAAAGGGGATCCAAACCTGTGGGCTCCTTCCAGGGGCACCTGGAAGCAAATGGACCTTTTCTCACAGGGTGAGACACTTCGGCTCCCTTCCTATGATAGCCATTAATTCTTCCCATCAGCCTGCATAGGATTAAACCAGCCAGAAGAAACAGCAAGAAGACAAAGGGGTGGTCACTGCATCCCACTTGGTCAACTGCTGTTTCCTTGGAAGATGCAATCACAGCCATGTTAAGACTTCCCTCTGATCGGCACTCAATCAATAACAGAAGTGGTCCTCAGTCCCTGACCCAGGGTGCTCCTTTCCAACTACCAAAAACACAGGAGGAAAAAAAAAGTTTTCTTCCTCACACACTGAAGTCACAACAGCAGTTTGTCTATATACAAGTATCCCTTGTAAGGACATCCCTTTAGATTCTGGTCTGAGGATCCGTAACCAGGTAAGAGGAGAAGGAAGAGATGGACCTTCCAAATACAGCTGTTTCAGGGGTTAAAGCACAATCTAACAAATGCATGTCTTACTGATCTACGCTTCAAATCTTGCATCAAAACAAAGGAAAAGAATCCAAGCAAGCCTTAGCTTTGGAAATGCAGCCAATAAACAGTATTTTCTCCCCCCTAGTATCAGCCAGATGCAAGGACACACACAAAGCCTACAGCATCACAGAGGAAATCTGATGCTAAATCAAGCTACTCCAAATCAAACACATGGAAGGGCTCCATGGCCACAGTGGCAAAGCCAACAGCAGCATTAAAGCTACTTGGTTTTCCTCACTTGCTCTCTATGCCTTTTCTACTTTGATTTAATGAAAATTGCATAGAGAGGTCTGGCAGTACAGGAACAGATAAGAATTATCCATATCTCCCATTATAAAGGTAAATTAAAAAAAATACCAAATTTGTTGCTAAGTGAAAACTTAGTAACAATTTATACTTTACAAAATATGAACTCCACAAAACATGTATGCTTACTGTATACTTATTCAAGTTTGAAGGAGTCTCAGGAGAAAAATGAAGGTACCAGAAGCAAAGTAAGCAAAGTATGAGGGGAAAGAAAAATAACACTGATCACTCTAATTAAAAGTAAATAAATTCAGTGGAAAAAAATTAGGAAAAACAAGGTAACACAAAAAAATTGAAAAAATGATGAAGTTAAATTAATGCCACTACAGTTGTTCTATGCAAAGGAACTCAACAGCAGACCATTTACCTTCTATTCTAATCACTTTCCTCCTGTGAGTTGTCTGCCTAGCCCACAGTCCTTACATGAACAGGCACTTCCCTTCTGCCTGTCTAGGAAGTTGAAAATTAATGCCTCACAGGTTTCAACAATGTAATTTTTTTTTTTTTAATCATGCTTGTTGCTCCTCTACTTCAAATCATGATTTGATCTGTCAAGGAATCCTAAAACACAGAAAAAAAGTCAGATCTCTACTATTGACTGTGTTCCAGATCTGCAAACCTACCCTTCTCCATTATCTGCACATCTATCTGGGCATTTGCTTACTCATGCAAAACTATCCTAAGGTTCAGCTCCCCAGCTTCTGCCACAGGCTTGCTATCTGCTGTCCACACTCCCTTCTGTCTGCAGCTAACAGGGTTCCAGCAAGTAGAGAAGACCCTGTGAGAAGAAGCCATCACCTTTGTTTCTCTTTATCAGTGCTCTTAAACATTTGCAGAAGCTTCAAATATATTGCTGTAATAATCCCGTACACCCCAATTGTGAATGCAAGTTTGATAGAAAACCTGCAGAAGTGCTCAACTCGTTGACACTCTGCTGAGGCAGGCACTCAAAATTGTGCGTCCAATTCTGTGTATCACAGAAAAGTGTTCTTCCTACCTGCCCTTCATCAAGGCTGTGTGGTCCACAGCTGATTAACAGCGTTCTCCCACGTTTGCCTACTGCACTCACACTTACCAGACCTGCTGCTTGCTGGTTTTAGCAGTGTTTATTTCCAAAGAAACCAGCTAGAGTTCACCACAGAGCAAATAATTACCTGTGACTGGAATGTGTATAATGAGTACAGAACATTATTTTCAGTGAATGAGCTTCATTTACTTGTGCTGAAAATCATGTGCTAATCACCTCAAAAGAAAAAAAATGGCCTTACAGAACTTACAACTTTAAAGGATACAGATGAAGGACAAATTTATCCTTCTGGAACACTGAGTGGGTGGAAAAAGCTGTACACGCTTTCAACAGAACATGTTGGACAGACACCCCTGCAGCTGATGATCGGCTTTTGGCTGCTCTTTTTTCCAGCTGCTTTCCCTACTGATAAGGGAGAGAGCATTGCAGATGAGATGAATGTAGCCTCCTCAAATCATCAACAGGTCTTTGTTACCTGGAAACAAGACCTATCATTTCACTGATAGCACAACAACATAGGTGTGAAAGGGGAAAAGCTCATTGAAAGTATAATGCTATAAATCCTTATGATTTATGCTAAAATAAGTGACTGACAGGTCCTCTGTGGCTCTCTTTGGATTTAATAGGCTCCTCACAGACAAAGCTTTTTACATTTCACAGATGCTTGCAGCCAGGAATGGTACTGGCAACTGTCTCCTGCTTTAGGACGATGAGATGAAGCAGATGTGCACTTTCACCAACAGGAGAAATCAGTATCACCTTCATTTCTTAAAATTTTGCCTTTGCCTGCCTTTCTTCACCAGTATGTGGAAAATTAACAGCAGGACGAACTGCAAACAACACATAAAAAGGAACAGTTAATGCTACTTACTTAATGGTGAAAGAGATACATGGATATGAAGATATGCAAGGCTGTTGTGACTTTAGAGCCCATCATTTCTACTTGTGGATATTACTGACGTGTGCATATATGAAATGCTGCCCAAGAATCAGGTTCTGCTTCCGCCTCACACGTATTTACATTTGTACATGCATATACAAAGTAGCTTCTGATGTGCTATTACTTTTTTTCTTTGCATGAATTGTTTACTGTTTTTACACCCCACTCACACACACTTAAAATAATATGAAACATATAAAACAATGCTGGAAAGGACCACATAACTGCAGCTCAGATCTCCTGAATGCACTCACAGCCTACAATAATTTTTCAATATAGCATTAGACGATATAGGTACTCTCCAGTTATTGAAAAAATTGCTCTAAAGCTCAGCTGCCTTCTGGAAAAAACAATGAAAGGCTAGAAAACGCAAATTAGGATTCCTATTAATGTTTTAAATATAGGAGTTATTTTCTGGAATTTAAAAACATAGGCATTGGTTTCTGGAAATACAATGCTGCTATGAAGTTTAAAAGCAGCAGGATACGTTGTCAGGCCAATATGAAGGCCCAAAAAGGGAATTACTGTAAGTGTGTGAAAACAGAAGCAATAGAGACATTTAGTCTTTCAAATATTTATGCACATATTTATCTTCAAGAACAAATAGTGCCACATCATAAGGGTGAGGGCATGAAACATCAACATTACTACTAGAAAACAGTTATGCTGACTATGCTTCCCTCCCTATAATGCACCTTGAGATAGAGTCCTGAAAGTCCGAGCCCCCATTTGTAAGATAATACAGAGACACAATCAGATGATTGTTCAGGGATCCAGCTCAGACCGACCTTATGTGGAACACTTTAGGACCCAATGGAGCCACTTTTAGAGTGTAACCCTGCCTCAATGAGCCCCCCAACTCCGGGCATGTGCCTATGCCACAAACAAAACCTGCTGCGTAGTTCGCAGGAAGAGAGAAACTTTGGGGTAATACGCTACTCTGGCTATAGGGAACGTGTTTGCTACATGCCACTCACGTCAACACAGTCCTGAACAGCAGTATCAGAAATCACAGCAGCTGCACAGACTTGGATGCTTGTAATTTCAGATTTCAATCTGAATGGTTGAGTAAACAACAATTCCTTCAGAATAGCCCACCCTAGATGCGTGGCTTCTAGTGCAGAGTGGCTTCACTTAGGCTGTCATTGAAACTCTCTGTAAACACACATCTTGGTGTGGAAGTCACCGCTTTCTCTATACACCTGTCACAAACTCTGCGGAGAAGGCGGCCGTGTTTTAGTTAGCATGACAGCTACTGCAGTGCATCATGCTCCTGTAAACTGCACTAATGCCCAACTGCACTTTTAAATACATCTGAACATCCTGTTTTGACCTATATATTTGGGCCATAATTACCAATTTCCCTGTCTAGGTGCTGCTGCTGCTGCTCATATTGCCACTTCTCCCTAAGCAGGAAGACAGAAGATGGGTCTCCTGAGCTGTTATTTTGATTTGTGGCAGGAGCTTTTACCTATACAGTGCTATTCATCCATTTTTGACACCAATTCTTTACTCAGAGAATTACCATTTTGCAACAGCCACTGAAGACAAGGCGTTTGCTATGTAGCCTTTGTGTGGGCCAAGCACACAAGCTACTGCAATGCTTGGCTGAAGCAGATCCCTTACTGAAAGGCAGAGGCTTCGAGTGCATCTTTATGCCACAGCACTGCAAAGTAAATGACAGGTACCCTACTTCTCTCAGCAAGGGACTGCTTCAGCTTTTGGTAAGTTGAAAGCATCCCTGAGTCAGTCAGTCACAAGTTGTCCTGCTGTGCTGTGGCTCTAAAGCCATCATGCCCGGGGGGACTCCTACAGCACCCACTACCTACAGCACTTTCTAACCACCACTCTGTATCAAGAGAAATACAACCATCCTGGGTACCTGGCAGAAAACACTTCTGAAAGGCCAAAATAATTTTACAGCTACTTCAAGCCATCTCTTCGTGTCGGGAGGGACGCTAGGATGGCTCAGTGGGTCGAAGGATCTGGCCCCCAAAGACAAAATTGTAGTCTTCTGCCTTTTGAGAGGATGCAGAACACTTTTTAATAGCCTCTAGCTTCTGTAAAAACATGCACTAATTAGCACACATATTTTAAAAAATGCTCCTATACCTAATTATTCTAAAGAAAACCTGCAAACTAATTAATAGTTCTGGAACCCTTTTTTTTTTTTTTTTTTTTCCTTTCTGGAGCCAGATGGTGCCCTTCCTAAAACACCGAGGCTGGAGAATTATTTATGTGAGCTTTGACCACGTCTGAACAGCTCGGGGAATGATGTATGTTTTTAACGCCCTGATACTGACAACAAGCCTTTTTACTCTAAATTAATGGGAAACAAGTGTTGCACAGTGAAGATAAAAGTGACTTTGTGAAGTTTTATTCTTCAGAAGTTGCCCTTTGTAAGAGATCAGGGTCTTTGGAGAAATGTCAGTGGCAGCTTCTCTCACACAAGGGAGGGATGCCACAGCACATGCATGTGCTCACAACACATGTGGTATGGACTGTGTGTGTGCAGTGGGAATCAATGGTATTTTAGGTTGGTCTGAACTGGGTCTTGAGAAACAAACAAACAAAAAACCCACCCTAAACCAGCTCCATCACATACACAAACAAACAAAACCCCTGAGCAACCAATGCCACCTTCCAGCAAAGTAGTAGTTGCCTTTAGCTTCTCACAGGTACAAATCAGCTTTTTCAGCTGATTTGCTTTCACTTTCTTATACGCTTTTCCTTTTCTTAAATGCATTTGATATGTAAAATTCAGACTAAAAAATAGATATTCACACCATAAACCAAACAACAGAATTACAGAATCATAGAAAGGTTTGGGCTGGAAGGGACTTTCATGATCTTCTCATTCCAATACCTCTGCCACGGACAGGGACGTCTTCCACTAGACCAGGTTGCTCAAAGCCCTCTCCAGCCTGACCTTGAACACTTCCAGGGATGCGGCAAAGAAGAGTGAAGAGACTGGGTTTTGAGACCTGGTGCAGGCGTTGGGTGTAGACCCCTTGGAGGAGGGCTGCAGTGCACCCCCTGCTCACCGGCTGGTCCCCAGTTTTAACTCCTTTTGGAAAGCAGGATGGCGACCTTTGAACAGGAACTCAGAGCTTCTGCACAGAAGTGCTGTGAAGCTGGACCTTTGGAAACAGGTCTTAAAAGTACCTTTTAAAAAGAAGTCAGTAAGAAACCCCAAACTCTCCACTTGCAGATTCCTTGTATTCACCAGTGAATCCCAATGTGCTTTTCCCCGAACATAACTGCTTTTTTCCCTGTTTTAAAACATATACAGTGCCTTGGCCACAATGATGAGGAAGGCAGCCAGCTGTGGCAGAGATGGGATGGGTAGGAAGAAGCAATGGACAGTTGGTAGAAAGCTTTGAACTGGGTGACAGACCACCAGGCTGCATAGTTGTAACACCATTTCATGTTATACCCTTGGCATTATCCTGAAGTACTGTTTAATAAATATCATGCCTCTGCTTTGAGGATGAAATATCAACAAGTCCCGAAAAGTAGCTTCACACCTGAACCTGCCTTCTGTGCACCAACAGCTGCTGCAAGAATTATTTTTCCTCTCTAGACAGTCCATATAAGTACCTGAAATTGGCTGCTGCAGTATTGAAATGGGTCCAACATAAAATAAATATCCATCATAGCCATTAAAAAAACCCCACTCAATATATTAAGCGCTCTAAAATCAAAACAAGGCACCTTAAATCAAGCTGAATGCATCTGAGTAGGTTTTCATTATCTGGATTTATCTTAGGTACATGCTATTTCTTTCTCATTAAACTGCAATATAAATTGTACATATAAAAATATTAAAACATATTTTCTTCTCAAAATGACTAAAATGTGATAAAAGCCCACACAATACTTTCCCTTGCCTTGGTGTACCATATGGCTTGTCTGAATCCCTCAACAAGAGGTTTTTTGAATTCAAAACTAATTTGATTTGGCAGCTCTTTCTTTAGAAAAATGTAAATTCCCATAACATATTTTAAATTATATTCTAGCTAAAAAACCATTATTTTTCTTGTCCTAAGTATGAGCAAGCTTTTACACATTTTTCATTTTCATTGTAAAGGTAAATTCTTCAGCTTTCAGAACTGGCAGTAGTATTTTTTCAAATAATTTTCTCAGCACATTATTAATAAAGTAGTATTTCATAGGTGCCTCCATGCCTCCCCTGTATCTCACAATATTAGGCACTCCAAGGATCTGAAGTATATGGTAATCTCTTTATTTAAACAGCTGTGCAATCTAAGTAAGGAAGAAAAGCAAAGGAGAAGAGCCTTGTTGAAAACCCTTTTCTTCTACAGAGAAGTTGCAGCACAAAGGTCTCCTGACTGGCAAAGGCCACGCAGGCAGCATTTGACAAGATGATTACTTTGGGTTGGTTTTCCACACTTCTGCAAGAGAAGACCATTCTTCCTAGAGCTTGTCTCCCAGACCAACCAAAGTAATTAAATCAACAACTAAAGGCTTTTCTGAAGAAATCCGCTTATAGGCCTAAATGACATGTAGTAAAATAGTCTGGTTTTGTCCTGGATTTCGCACCAGGATGGAATCACTTCTTTATTTTTTAGGATGGATACAACAGCTCCAACAGAAATTGTTATTTAGTTAAATTTCAAAGAACGAAGTGATTTGTCATCATAGGATGCTTCTGTATGCCTAAAAAACCCTGGACTACAGTTAGTACAATAAACCTTCTTTAGAGCTGTGTTAGAGGCTTTTCTCTACACCAAAGGACAATGAAGCTTGTGTGACTGTTGCTCACAGGTACCCCCACAGCAAGAGGATGAGTTAAGAACTTGACAATTTCCATTTAGGTTTCACAAGAAAATAAGAAATACTTCATATCCAGAAGCATCATGAAGACAGGGAAGAGGGAAAAATAAATTAATAAATAAATAAAAGATAGTGGCCAGCTGAGAAAAAGGATGCAAAACAAGTTTAAATTGACAGGCTACCAAAGGATCCACCCTTCAGAGAAGTTTGCAAGGCTCCCAGGAGGAGACAAG
Organism: Oxyruncus cristatus; assembly: GCA_013399855.1. NCBI lineage: Eukaryota > Metazoa > Chordata > Aves > Passeriformes > Cotingidae > Oxyruncus > Oxyruncus cristatus. The sequence continues at coordinate 1,357,551 of VXAY01005691.1, forward strand.
CTTCCACAAGATCTCCACCAACTTCATTTTCAGTGGACACACTGATGGGAGTGACGACACAGAAAAAAACCCAGCCCCTCATTTACATAGTGAAGGTACCAGGATGCAGAGATGAGGCTCTGAGGGAGGCAGGCACCTGGCAACATCAGTCCCAGTATAATGGACGGACGGCAGGAAGACATGAGAGAGCACCAACCCTCTCCCTGCTCTCTGAAGAAGTCTTCAGCTGAAATGATCCTTAACAGACAAGGCAAGCTACAGTTGTAGACTTGCTTTTTATCTCCAGCCATTAAGGGACAGTGTTATACTGCTCTAGCAGTAGTATCACTTCATTAAAACCATTGTTTGAAAAGCACAAAAACAAGAGGAAAAAAGGTCTTTGACCCCAAAACCAACATTCAGGGAATTCACAGGGTGCAGAAGAATTGCTGTATCAAAGCACAGTCCTAACTAACCTTACAGAAGCAATTCTAATTAGGGAGGAAATGAAGAACAGTTCCTTTCAGACTGGCTGAAAGAACAGTGGATTGATTTAAATCAAATCACTGATTTTAATCATGGATTTAAATCAACCAAGCAGGACACCTTGATTTAGCTCATCAACTTTAATCTTGTACTTTTTACTTTTTTCCTAATGAAAGCTCATTCATTTTGTTAAGATAATGTGGGGAATTGTAAAAAGAACACACTTTATGTTAAAATGGCTTAAAATCTTTATTCTCACTCAACATTAATGGCTTGTGACTACAAAGCTTGAACTAATTTTTTAACAGTTAAAAAGCATAGCTTTTAAAATTTATTCAGATTTTAAAGCTCATACATGAAACACATTGTAAACTATTTCAGAAAGTGTAATAAATCTAGGCCTTGATAAATGTAAAGATTTTGGCTTAGGTATCTTCTGAAACTGTTCAGGTAAAACACTTCAAACTCACAACACCACAGACTTTAAGCTATTTCTCTGAAAGAACATTACAGCCCACTGAAAGACAATGCATTATGTTATTTAGGGACACCTACTGATAGTATAAAACCTGATACTACACAGTCTCTTAAAAAAAAAAATTAAAAGCTGCCAAGATACTATTGCAAGTCACTTGATAAAAGAATATATGAGGAAAATGGTGCTGGGATCACAACGTTGAACTATTCCGAGTATTCTGAATATGAGACTAGATGCTACCCTGAAAAAAAAGTTTTGCAATGTATTGTGGGGGGCAAAAATTCCAAAGCAAGTGCCAGCAAAAAAGGAAGAGGACACACTGGGACAAGTCCTCGTGCTGGAAAGGACCCAGAGGTGACCAAGAGGTGACAGGAGAGCAGAATGGATTTCATGTGTAGGTACTTGTAATGCACTGTGGCAGCACTGTAGTGAACAACAAAATGTATTAATAAGAATGAAGAGAGACATTAAAATGAATCAAGGGACGTTTCAGGAGAATAAGCTGAGAGACACATTATTTCTAGTACTCCCAAGCATTACCAGTGTACAGCATTAGTGTTTCATTCAATATTGTTTCACTTTTTCCTTTATTTAGAGCCTTCCCAGAGAGAAAAGCTGCCAGAAAATACTCATTTTGTACCAATGCACACCAAGACGTATCTCTCCATATAAAACTCAAAAAAAAAAAAAAAGAAAAGTTATATGAGCTAAATAAAAGACAAAGGGCACGAAGCTTGTAGCTGAGCAGTACCTCATTTTAATTGCAGGTACAACTCTGACTTTTTGTTGGGGAAAAGTTCCTGATGAAAAATATCAACTCTTAATCTTTATGAGCTACTATTTAAATCTTCACCAGAGTGCTAAGGCTCTGCTAAAAATGAGCTATGAAAAAAATGGTGATGCCTTATCCATCAGTCCTGCCCCCAGCAGGCATTCCAAGCTGCGGACTCAGAGCCGCTTATTTCCATGTCAATGTCTTAAGCGCCTTTCCCTTCTCCACTGAGCTCCGAGAAGCTCTGACAGAAAGATGGGGATGGAGCCCATCCCAAACCACTCTGAGCCAAACCAGACCTAAACAAAACTTACAATCCCCGCAAAAGATTAAGTATGTTTGATTTGCTCATATTCTACCGCAGCAATCTCTGAGGATATTTTTTCCACTTTTACTGACAATGTTTTTGAAGAAGAAAAGATTTACATTGAATTTGAAATGTTAAGGTACTTCTCCTTACAAACTACAGGAACCCAAAGTACAAAGTCTCGATCTGCTAACCAAGACAGATGCAGTGATTCTGCTTTTATGTTTTTTCTTTGACATGGCAAAGAAAAGAAGGAATTCTTAAACACTACTTAAAAGCACACGGGTGATAAAGACGGTCAATCCAGAAGGAACATTCAGAAGGGGAAAAAAAAACCAAAAACCAAAACCAAGCTACCATGTGTAAATGATAAAGATTTAACAATAACTCCAGACTGTTGGCCTTTGGCATACACGCCAGACAAATTAAAGTACAGCTTAAACAGCAATGCAGAATTTATCCTGCTTTATGATTGGGAGCTTCAGCTATTTAGTTTTGTGCATTTGCTTGGGAGATAATATCCTAAAGTCCAAGCTACATAATCTATGCACTAGCAGGACTCTTGTTAAGTTATCGAAGTTATCTACTTGCAGCTCCAAGAGGTTAATAGAAGAACACATCTGTGGGCTGATTTGCTGGGTACCACAGACTTGGAGGGTTGAAGACTATGAAGACATGCAACAGAGCAGCTTTGCAACATCTTAAATAGTTCCACCTTTCACATAACAACAGCACCTAACTGTGGCAAAAGAAACACTCTCCAAAAGCATGATGGTGATGCCAGTTAAGAGTGAAAGTGGTGGCACCAGGAGATAAAATAAGCTTTATTAAATGACAACAGTGATATTATATTAGTCTCTAAGCATCTTTTGCACACTGTCTCCTCTCCCCTGCATCCCAGTAGGATTAGATAGAGCAGTTTACACCATGGACCAGACATATCTTTGAAAGCTGGCTTTGTTTATATCACCCTCCAAAGTTATAAACCAACTTTATGCAATTTGGGGTGGATCATTCAACCTTGGCCTCCCCTTCCAGCAGAGGGGAGGGAGAAAGTGAACAGACAAAGCTCTCTCCATATTAGCACTTAACTTTCTCCTCTCAAGTCTTCACACCTGAATCTTCTAAAATTACAGATTTCAAGTGAAAGTAAATACTCAATGCATTCAAAGTTCTATCTTTAGAGAGCTTCCATAAATCACACTATTAGAGCTGGACAATGAAACTGGTTCAAAAGCTATTTCTCAGGGCACTGAAGACCTCTTGAGGTACTTTATCATCTCACCTTAAACACAGATTTGTCATACAAACAACAACAAAAAAAATCAGAATGCACACCTACACCACTTATGAACCTCAGCCTTTACAAGCTCTTCTAACAGTAGGAAAGCTGCAGTCTTATAGACAATGAATGAATCTCTTAATTCATGTGTTTATTTTTTGAAAATCATTAAGCTTGCTAAATTTATCTACTAAAGACTAAAAACATCAAGACTTTTTGTAACCAATAAACCCTCAAGAGGTAAAGAGCATCTATTTTGTAAAATAATAGCTATCCCAGCTGGTTTGGGCATACCTAGCCGAATACACCTATCACAGCCAGCTGCTGTTTTTTTTTCAAATCAAGGACAAGACTTCTCCCTGTTTTCCATCACCGCCAAAACTGCTACACATAGTCACTTATCATAACAGAAACACATGCTTAGGAATAATTACTGAAAAACACCTTACTCTAGAATTTTCACCAGATTTCGCTGGTGCAGATTAATTCAAAGCGTAAAATCTAATGATAGGTTAAAGCTTGTACCTAGCTGTTTTCAGAAGGACACTTGCTATGTGCTGACACATCTGCTTTCCTGCCTCTTCTGTACTTCTTGAATTCATTTATCACAGAAACAATCCTACTCCTGTCTTGTGGAAACACCCACTGGAGAGAAGTGAATCCATACATTAATAACCAGCCTTTTGGCTCTATTGTATTCAAAGAAGACATATGTTCAGGATAACACAGTAGTTTTTGTGAAGAACACATTCAAGCAGGCATCTTCAATCCTATGGCTTTTAGATCCTAGGTAAATTTTTTGGTTTTTTTTAAATGTCTACACATCTATGCATTAGTATTTTGCAATAAGAAAAAAAGAGTCTTTTGAATAATTCCCTCCTCAGAACTACGGCTCATCACCTTAACGTGTGGTTTGTCTTTCACCGAACACAGAATGCTGCATGTCTTTATTCATTGTTTACACAAGACACGCCATCTTAAACAGAATTTACATTCTTCCTTGATGGCAGTTGCTTTTAAACAAGTGGATAACATTATATCCCTTAATAACTTGTTTTGCTGGTTAAAAAAAAAGAACAAAAATTTCCTTGAGAAAAGGCTGTATAAATGTGAACTAATGTTAAAACACTCACTATTCCTATCCAGAAGACAAAAAGAAACCCAAAAGAAAATTCAACTACAGCTTATTAGCATTACACTACATATTTTAGGCCAAATACTTTACTTTGATAGTTGATAGCTAAATAAAAATATTTTTAGTTATAAGGTTTACATATTCACTTTTAAAAGAAATACATGTGCAATCTTTTTGAGATATCAACGTTCTAGCTATTAGTTTTTTTGAGGGATAACTTTAAAGTTTCTATCTGGTATGAGATGGAACCAACATATCTGGTTTTAAAATGAAGTTACATTTCACAGATATCTATGATAGATTTCTAGGTTTTGAAGTATTTAAATACACGTAATTAAACATACTCTTTCTTCGTAGGCTAAAAAATCTCAAATTTTATATGCTTACTTCCCTGTGGGAAAAAAAAAAGAAAAAAACCTTAAATTTTGGCATATCTCAGTACTTATGTGCGGGAAACGTAACAGCATTTAGGTGTATTCTGTAACTTGCTTTTGCTACTTTTGAAATACCACATTTGTCATCAGGTTATGACTTTTCCTCTCCCTGCCACCAGTCTAAAAACAAGAGAAGGGATCCAATCCAGCTGTTCCAAGGCGACCAGTCTGGCAAGTGGAAATTCTGATTTACTAAGGACTTTACACAATTCTGCAGAACTCTATCTGTATCTAAGCAAAAGCCTAAAAAGATGTCAAATCTTTCATCTATTAGGATTTAGTCTCTGCATAATTATTTCAGCTACATATTCCTGTAAGATATGGAAGGGGGAATAAAACAGCATGAAATATTCGAATCGGGATGAAGACGGGACTTTTCAAAATATTTAGAATTAGATAGAGATTCTATATTTAGGGTTTCTGGAAAGAGAAAGTGAGTTAAGTGTAGGGTATGTATGTACCTACACACCTGTTTATCTATATGTACATTCACACTATAAATATGGACAGATAGCATAAAAGTCTCTTTTCTATCTCACACTCATATATTAATGACCCTCCAAATAAAAAAAGAAACCAAAAACCGACCCAAGTCAGTGAAATCTTTTTCTTGAGATTTCAGCCTTGAAGTTCCCTTTAAATGCATGAAGAGAAGATGAAACACAATAGCTGTGACTTGGGCTCTGATTTTGGTTGCAGCTGCATAAACCACTGAAATTTAAGAGTCATTCCAGACCCATACTGGAGCAACTGAGATCTGCCTCTACATTTTTGATGTCAGCATGCATATTTTTAAAATCATCGTGGAAAATATTGTTATGGCCACCAGAACAAAATATTAAAAGCTAATTATTTCAAATCCCTATGTCCTTGCCTTCCCTTCCTGCTCAAGCCAGTCAACGAACTGCAGCATTATCTTTTATGCTGCTTCTAAATTTATTCTCTTAAACACACCAGTCAGTTTACATGTAAAGCAGGGTGAAAGACTTGGTGCAAACTGAATACCTTAAATTGAATGATTTGCTGCTAGGAAAATTATATGTTCTATATGTAGAGTAACAAGCGGAGTATCAATAAAAAGCCACAACCAATCTATGAATATTACAGAAAGTAAGGTCTTCTGGCTTCAGCTCTGAATAAAGAATGAGGACACTCACATTCTTGTTCTGCCACCAAAAAATAAAACATTGTGCATGCAGCACTTTAGGCAAATTGCTTTCAAACCTTTTAAACGAACTATAATATTTTGTGACTAAATAATAATATATGCTATAAAAAAAATTACTATTCTGTTAGTACAGTAAAATGATCTAACACTTGACTACTGGTATGCAGTTAAATTATTCATGAAACATGTAGTTTTAAACTCTGTTAGGTTAAACACTGAAGTTACGTACTTGATAAATGATGAGAAACTGTTTTGGCAAAAAGGCAAATACTTGTATTTCATTAATGCAAAACAATTACCGTATTTTCTAAATCATTAGAGTTTCAGTATGAAAGGCACTATAAAACCAACTCGTAACAAACCATCCATAAAGTTATCATGCAGAAAAAAACACATTCCCAAAATGAAAAGCTTAGCAATAGTAGTAGAATGGTGACACTGTGCGGCACAAAAATGGAGGAGAAATAAAAAATGGAATCTTGTGTGAGAAGTTATGTTTTAAGAGGGTTAGGAAAATCGGGAAGCTCCTATACAGGGAACCTCTTTGCTACATTTAAGAAAGTAACTTTTCAATCGCTATACACTCAGAGTTTGCTACAGCTCGGTGCATCTACCTAATAAATATCAGAATGCACACCTACACACTTGTGTCTTAAGTCTGTCTGCTTTTGACTGCACACACTTCAGATCCTGTGCACGTCATCTGGGAAAGTTTCCAGTGAGCAGAACAGCTCTTCAGAAAGCCCTCTTGGCTCATGTAAGTCTCAGTGGTTGAGATCCAAGATCTTCCTTCATAGTTTGCCTACTATGTTTACAAATCTCCCTATCCACAGGGGTTTCAGTTACCCATACAACACATGGAGTTAAAAGATTACTAAGCCATATAAAAAAAGTTAGAAAAAAACCCCAAACAACTGAAAATACTAAGTCTTAAGCCTTTTACAATAAGAAATTTAAGTGAACCAAGACACAAACCCACTCTTTATTTTTAAAATAGGGCTGAAATTCATAAAGATAACTCTGCCTTTGTAAGTCTAATTGTTTTTAGTTTTTTTCATTTAAGTATATTCATATCTATCCCAGGTGCCTAAGTAGGAAGATGAAAGCTGGACAACTGTTCCCTCATCCAACACTTTCCTCAGATGTATACAGCGCGTGGAGATGTATTTATTGGTTAATTAGTGTTGGCTTTACCTACAGATCATGAAGAAAGTTGAACCTGTTTTGTAGGATCCTTGAAAGTCAAAATGAACTCTAAAACAGGCTGGGTTTCAAACATGCCTACCTACACTTAACTCAATAAACAACTTGAAAATGTCCACATCCTTGGGCAACAAAAGAAACCTTGACAAAAACCCCATAATTTTGCCCAAAGCTTTCTCCTGCCTTCAGTCTTCACCAAGCAACTCACAGGACTCTCTCTCTGTTCAGTACCTTTCAGACTAATGAATTCCTTGTTTCACAACAAACTCAAAGAGATCTACAAGATTTTGTTGACTTCTGCCAAAACAGGCCAACACAATCATGTTTAAGAGAGAACAACACAGGAAGCAATATCAGAGACCCAGGTTCACCGAGGCACACAAAGTTTCACCTAACGCTTTGTTATTGGATTACAACACATATGCTCCCTTGGCTGATCTGTATTTCCACTCTAGGGATATATACAGGAGTAGCTGCCTCTGAAGTTAACCACAAAACATGCTGTTTATTCCAGCTTCTACAGGCATTGCAAAATAACTCCTGTCAATGCACAGTTAGTATAAAAATTCACCAATTTCCACGGAGAAATCTGAAACAGGTCTGATAGTGACAACTCTGTGAGATTTTTCTAGGGTTTTATGACATATCATCATTACATGTCTGGGGAATAAATAAACTGAACAAACACAATAATAAGTTTTTGAGTGATTCTTTAAGTCATTCTGTATGTACTATAAGTTGAAATACGGACTTACAAACTGCTTCTGAGATTCTAATCTCCAAGTTTAATCGCAATGAAGAAAAAATTGTTATAATTTGGCACCCAGCTGTGAAAACAAACCCCCATTTTCTGTTTTGGAAAACCAAAACAGCTTTTGCTTTCAGCTCATTCTTTATGAAACATAATGTGGGAAGCAGTAGCTTTAAACTGCTGCTTTTAAGTGTCACTTGGAGGCACGGCTACTTAGAAAATTAAACCCATAATACATTATATTACAAATGCTATTCCGGGTCTCCTAGGTATTAACCTCACGTTCTAAACACAATTTAATTTGACTCGGCTGCCTGTCAGAAAACTACAGAAAGCAAGATTTTGTAACTTTTCCACTACAACACAGTGATCAGTTCTTCTAACAGCGTACTGCTATTCCACTATACCTAAAATCACTGTGTGCAAATACCAGAATTACTCCTTTTCACTTTTTTTAATATTTTTTGTTCCAAGATTATGTAACAGCAAAAAGCAGTCAGCAGTGTAAGTATTAAAATACACATATAATCTACTTGATTTTAGAGATGTCAGCATATTTTTTACTTGTTATTACGGATTTGCAATCTTCCATACTGCTCGGATACCACAATTTCTCTCTGAATTTCAAATACTGGCACTGTTAGGACTTCTATTATAGTGGGATGAAGCAACCTGAAGATTCAGCCTCCACTGTACCAGGCATTACACATCTCTGGAGGCAGACTGCCACGAACGCCTTGCAAAACAAGCACAGCAGAAGGAAAAAATGGAAGGTAAAACATTTCTTGTATCTCTTCTCCTCACCTTCCCGCAGTTACCCTGCCCTTGAAGTAGCCATAGGAAGCAGGATCCAGTGAGCAGACAGTATGCTTCCGAAGGGAGAAGCTGCACCATGGAGCTGGGAATGGCATGGCACACACTACTCCTCCTGGGCTCTTGGGTTTGCCATGAGACCTTACATGGTGTGCACACCACTGCGGAACAGGTCACATCTGCTGCTCATAAACAGTCCCACCTGCAGACAGAAACCTGGAAACCTCACTCTTTTAGAAGGTCTCCCTCAAATCCAGGCAAGAAATTGCGGAAAGGGGCAGACCCACCTATTACAAGTGGCCAGAGGCTGATCTCACCTTCTCCAACAAGATTAACCCAGGAATTAAATTCCAAATATGACATTGTTGTGGTACCTTGGTTGGCTTAAGTGGTGAAAATGTAGCTTGAGGGAAATGAGAAGGGGTAAGAGGCAAGGACAGCTTTCTTCCTAGGGACAGCACATTTCACAGATTCATGAGATCTTAAAACCTGTTAAGTCCTGGGCTCGAAGCCACAAGCTCTGCCAGGAGCGCAAAGGGCAGCTGTGGAGGAGTCCAGACAAAACAGACTCTAAGAGCAATAGCTCTTTCATGCTTTTCTAGGTCTGGCATACACAAATGACATCTCCCTGTAAGTTCTCCCGCTAGCAACCCCCTGGGGATGCTACCACCAAGGGCTGCTGAAAAATGGGAGCATTAGAAAGGATGCACAGTCTGCATCCTTTGGTGCAGGTTGATCAGCCATAAGCAAGCGATAGTCTGTTTTGCTCTACAGGTCTGAATGCTTACCACATAACCTCATGCTTTCAACCTCAAAAGTGTACCGCTGGTAAAGGTGTTCCTGGACAATAATTTTCTTACTTTTAACAGGGAAGAATTAGGAAAAGTAGCAGCTACTATGGAACAAAAAGCCTTAATAAGATCCAGATATTTTACTTCCGTTAAAAATAATGGACATTTATAAATCAGACTCCTTCTCAAACACATTAATTCAGTCAGAGATATATGTGCGTATGAGCAGGGCAGCACAGCCATTAACATAAATTTAGAGAGTCAGTATTGCTTTTTGGGTGATCAAAGTGGCATATAATGGAGAAATCTGATATCCTGAATTGCCCCTCAGTCACACTCTGAGAAGATATCCAGCTCATCAACCCAAGGTTAAGCACGCCAAATTGCACTGCTATTTAAGACTATTCTGTCTCCACAACGTAAGATTCCCCCAAAATTCTGTTGTCATGGATAAGTGAAATTCTGCAATCTGGTGCGAAACTAAGGAATCCTTCATTAATTATATTAGATTTTCAATTAATATATTTGGAGACAGAAAAAAACCCCAACCAACACCCAAATCCATCCCGACTCAGCAAGTTCATTGCTGCAAATTGTCAAATAAACAAGCAAACATTTTTTTTCTTACTATCTGAAGATATCTCTGAAGATATCCTAGGAGAAAAGGAAACAAAATCCTATTACACATTCAGGAACTTAATTTTTTGAATCAAAACTTTTGAACAAGGATTTGTTTAAATTTTATTTAAAATGTAGTTTAACCTTTGCTGTTAAACTACATTCAGCTTGCTCCAGGAATTTAGGCCACTTATCTTAGAAAACCAGCTGAAGAGCACAGGCCCTTTAGTCTGTATCAAACAGACATGTGTGCTGTAAATTAAGAGCATCATCCCCAGCTTTCACAAGGTGTCATCAGGCAACTCCACAACCACTGCAGGATCCACAAGACAAGCCACTGATAGCTCCAATCCTCACCCTTCCCTCCCTCTTCTCTTCTTTCTTGCCCAGTTGCCGAAAATCTTAGAGCACCAAGTGTTCCCTCTTTGTGTACATAAACTAAGAGTTCAGGATGTAACTCAGCCCACATTTCCCCAGCTAAAAGCTAACCTGAATTGGACTCATCTCCGTAAGGAAGGAACACATGACAGGAGATTACAAGGGGAAAAACCACACAGGGGACTCATTATAGACCCAACCCATGTGCTTTTTCACTGAAGTCAGTCTCTCCACATAATCTCACTGCACTCTAAAAACTGAGTGTTATGAAGGCAAGCAGTATAAATACATATTTTTTTGCTGTTAAACACACTTGAAGTCCTCCATGTCACATTAAACAGTATAATAATTTAAGGCTCATCAAACAAGTTTTAAAAGAAAGAAAGTAGTAAGTTATTTCTTTACCCCGCTTAGCTGTATAAGCTGTCATGTTTCCAGGACCTCCATTAATGCTCCCAGTGTTCCTTTATTTTCCCACTTGTTGCTTGCAGGCCTAAAATGCTAATAGTAATGTGCTCCGAAAAGCTTGGTCTTACCAAGTCCAGGAGCAGCACTCCCAATTCTTTGGTGTGCATCACTTACAACTTTGTTTTGTATGGCGTTTACGGAGGAGGTGGGAATACAAAGCAGCATGAGCAGAAAGTTGGATTAGCCAGCTCTAGGTAGATATGTACCCACCGTGGACCTGAAGATACTGCAGAACTACAGACTCATGGAAAAGTCTGGGATGAAGGGGGTTTGGAGATCACCCAGAGCAACTTTCTGTTCAAAGGAGAGCCCAGATCAGGTTATGCACGGCCCTTTCAAGCCAATTCTGAACTATTTACAGTGAAATACTATGTTTTTATCTAATCCTACTTTTCAAATCAGGTAACAAGTGTCAGAACACTTAAATATCAGACATGTGTTGACTTTAATGGAGACCTTTCATTTTGACTGATTTTCATGTATTAAGTCCTTTCCCTTAAGGAATGACAACTTCTAATACAATTTCAAGACAGAAAGCAAATGCAAGGTTAAAAAGTTGCTTCAACATCACCCAATATCCTCTTGCTCTAGAGTTTTACAGTAATGTGGAGATTACTAACAATAAAAATGCAGCTTCAGAGTCTATAGCAAAGCATCTGAGAGACCCTGTGTTCCAGCTGCCATTTGGTGTAAAACCCAACCCACCACACTGTTTTCCAGGTAGAGACAGAAAGAAGCTGCTAAGCTGTTTTATAATTATTGTGTGACAGTTGAGACAGTGCTAGAATACCTCATTTGTGCTAGACTTGGGTCTGTCTAAAGCTTGCCGATATCAATCAACTTCAATGAGTGCCGGATCAGATCCACACCTGAGAATTTAAGCAATTTAATTAAGGCCTTGTCAATCCCCAAGTTTGTTCAAGAAGCAGCTGGCCATTAAATGAATAGGACAGGTTGTTCTTTTAAACTTGTAAGGCTCCCTCTTGAGGACCACAGCAAACATTTTAGGCCCTTAATCTACAGTTAAGGTTAATCTGTTTTAACAATTTCCTACTCAGCTAAAATGCGCCGGATATTGATGAGGAAGAAAGCAGGACAGAGCCTTGATTAACTGAAGGGCAAATTAAGTTTTCAGTTGAATCCTGGACACTGGAAAAATAACAGTTGGGAGAAAAAAAGAAAATTTGCCTCCTGAAGAGTAAGGAAAGATCTGAAACACTAACTCTCTGTGCAGAACAGATAACTACAGGAGAGGCATTTGGAAAGAGAAGAATTACAACCAATCAAAATTGGAAGGCTCAAAGGGTGGTTCCATTAAGAAACTCAATGTCAGATTAAGACCACAGGAAGAAAGATTCTCTGAATGTCAGTTTTGTTAAAAGGAGTATTTTAAGAAAAAAAACAGCAAAAGAAATGTGACTTCAAGTTGTGAAAGAAGGTTTTTTCCTCCCCCTCCAAACTCCGCACCTGATTGCTAAGATAGGTGCTATTTGCCTTTTCAGCAGCCACCTCTATGGATTTTATCAAAGACTTTTAGTGGGAAACCAGGATCACCATCTACTTGTTAGAAAGAATCACACCAGTATTGTAAGATATGCCCAGACCACCGGTCTCCAAGACACATGAGGAGCTGCTGAGAGGGCACTTCATCTCCTGAAGCCGTGATTAACTATTCTGAACTTGATACTGGGAAGCAAAAAAAATACACTCTGCAGGCAAAAGATGAAGTCAAGAACTTAAGAGCTGCCCATGAAAGAAATCATTTTCTATCACATACGCAGACAAGAAATGATCTATACCATTAAGTGTGCATGAAGAATTGCTAAGAAGTAACATTTCTTGTAAGACGATCTGCAACAAACCCAACAAAACAAATTGCCAACATAAGTACAAGGGAAAAAAATGCTGATTTACTATTTAAGTAACACCATTCTAGAGCAATCTGAAATGTGCTGTTCCTTTCATAAATATCACTGAGAGAAGCAGGTACAAGCATAGCATCAGGAGGAAAAAGATCAGTAAAAAAAGGTGAGAAAGTGGAAGTAAATGAGTAACAAGAGGTTAGATGGCAAAAAAATTAAACTGATTAATTTTTAATTGAATTGAAAGTGCTTCAATTCCAAATATTGGCAAAATTAACACATCCTATGAACACTGTTTCATGCTATAAAAACAAATTTCAAAGAATATTAAAAAAATTAAGAGTTCTAATTTCTTCTGACTCTGTTAAATCACTAAATACTTTGAGGATCTTAAACTTCTTAATCTCCAAAGAGACTTTTGGGTACTATTAGCCATTATAAAATTCTGTGTTAAGTTTTCTTAGAAAGTTATCAAGACCAGTATCTTTTGTATATCTCTCCAAGCTGTGGTTTAGTAAGTTGGGTTTTGTGAATGTTGTTACTCACGTGTTTTAGCAATGTCAAAACCCTCTTTGTTTGTTAGCATACAAATTAATTTTGATTCATGGACAGTCCTTGAGCTGTATAAAGAAGTTGTTTCTACCAGGATCTGAAGTATACAGAAAACCTACAACAAAAATGCAGCTGAACACACTACCACTCTTGGCTTATCTATTCATGCTGTAAAATTTCCATTTCAGCTCCTCAGCAGCTCCCACTTTTCTCACTTTAAAATGTAAGTATTACCAGGGCTAAGTACACATTTAAAAAATTTCACTGATTTTTTTTTTGTATGCTGATTTAAAGCTTACCAACTTACTTGTTATTAAAACACAGAAAATCACAAACTGAAACTCAGAATATTTATTGTACTGTACTTTTTAACCCCCAACAGAACCATCTACAGCCATCTTCTTACTTTAAGAAAAATTAGTAGAGCAGTAAACTCAGGTACAGCTAATATCACCTAGCTGTAATTATCTTCATTATGGGCTTTTATACCACTTCAGCATCACCTCTATGCTCAGATGAGAGGAAAAGACATTTCTAAGGAACTAACGAAGAATAATCTTCCTCTTTACTGTGAACAGACACTGTGAACAGACAGAACCACAGGATGTACACCTGCCCAAGAGGTCAGATAAACTCCTGTGACTATGGTACTCAAAATATTTCACTGAATCTCAGAACCACAGAATATGCTGGTTGAAAGGGACCGACAAGGATCATCAAGTCCAACCCTTAGGCCTGCATAGGAACCTCCCCAAAAGTCACATCATGTGCCTGAGAGCATTGTCCAAACGCTTCTTGAACTCTGTCAGGCTTGGTGCTGTGACCACTTCCCTGGGAACCCTGTTCCAGTGCCCAACCACCCTCTGGGTGAAGAACCTATTTCCAATATCCAACCTAAACTTCCCCTGACAGAATTTTTTGTAAAAAACCAAGAACAAACCAACAAACAAAAATTGAAAATAGACAACAGTCATTTTAAAGAAGTTACCAACATAAGCTGACAGTCAAATATACTGTGCATAAGCTGGCAACTGTTCTCAGCTCTGCCCTTGGATGCTAACATTTACACACTCAAAGCCAGGAACCGTCCTCCCTACAGAGCTGGGCTACCCAGTGAATCCACACTTGTCACTGCTGCAGGTCTACTCATGCAGCCCACCTCCTCCCTTAGTTGAGTGACTTTGTGCATCTGAGGAAGTCCAAATACAAAAAACAACAACACAGTATTATGGAGCCTCAAAGACTGTTCACATATTTATCAAAATTTCGTTCATACGCTTGCCAAAAAAGCATCCTCATTTCTATCATGCCAGTACAAATACTCATGCTGATTTTGTAGTCAGCTGAAATTATGAATAAGCAGTTTTAGTATTTTACAATTTTTGCAGACAAAAAGTAAAAGTTTTCTAGTGAAAATGCTGACATTAACTTGCTGTAAGCATTACCAATATATTTAAATTTATACAACTAGGAAAAAAAAAAAAAAAGAAAAATTTGCAAAATCAGTGTTGAGAGTATTACTTCTCACAGATAACATAAGTGATGGATTTCTTTTCCCAAAGACCAGAAGCTATTTCACAGGCATTGAATACAGAAGAGAACACTCCACAGGCATTTAATCTAGTCTGTGGTATTAAAATATTCAAAGTGTTTAGAAGATGCAACAATGACAACAATGTATAAAACTTTTTTTCATAAAGACACTGATATTGAGCAAACTACATATAAAGATTCTCTAGATATCTCAGTTAAAAACCTACATAATTTTTTAAAGATATCACCATTATCACAAGTAACT
Source organism: Oxyruncus cristatus (assembly GCA_013399855.1). Lineage (NCBI taxonomy): Eukaryota > Metazoa > Chordata > Aves > Passeriformes > Cotingidae > Oxyruncus > Oxyruncus cristatus. The sequence continues at coordinate 1,372,826 of VXAY01005691.1, forward strand.
AAGACAAAAAAAGCATGCAATGGTTTATGTCCCTATTTCAAATTAATTTAATAGCTTCAAGTAATAATAACTAGAATTAGTAACACAAATTTCTTGTTATCAACTACCAAAGAAATTTCCTAGTGAATTTCTATGACACTGTAGATTTGGCCCTTACAATAAGTAAATAAATGTGTAGGAGAAAAAAAAAATCTGTTTATAGTTTTTAGACTGCAGAAATTTAGAACCTGTGAACAGCTGACTTTTCTTTAAAAAGTCTGTTCCCGTGAGACAGATGGGATTAACAGAACAAGTCCTTTCTCCTAGTCTATCCTCTCCAACACAGGAAAAAAAGGCAGCACCTTTTTACCTAGAATTCACAGAAAGGACAGAGGCAGTTTATGTTTCAAAGGAAGAGTCCCAAATTTTTCTCACTTGTTTTCAGATAAAATTTATCTAGGAATATTTTGGTAGGACTAGCAATATCAACAACATAGTTTAATATTTATCTATTTCTATCTACCATCCCAAGCACCACAGACATCCTACCCATGCCTTCCCTCAAGCATAGTAAGCCGCTACTCATCTTTTACAGAGCTGTTGGCTCTTTGTGATTTTGTTGTGATCATCTCTGGATGATCTGAGCTCTCTTTCTGATACACATTTTTAAAATTTCCTAGCATTTCTTCAAGAACAGCTCATCCTAACTGATTCTGAATGAAGGCTATCTCCTGCAGCAGTGAAGAGCTGAGGGAACTTGCTTTGAGACACAGCCAAGAAACTACTATTTTCAAAGCTTAACCGCACTGTCATCTCTCTCTGACTGATGTCTGATTGTAACAAGCCTTTTTTTGCAGACTTGTGTTAACACAACACTTGGCCATGTTTGTTTTGCCAGTGAATCAGTATGACTGGAATCAGCATTCTCTACCCTTTGGGGACAGGGGGGAAGGATCTGCTCTATTTACTATGCAGCTCTTCTGCCTCCTCAGAATATAGATATTATATATTTAGATGGATATCTATCTGTCTGCTGAACAGGGAAATCAGCTGATATCTACTGATCTGGAGGACATTTACAGGGATTTCATTTTCTCACGTATCTGCACAAACCAACTGTTGTCACTGTTATCAGTAACTACAAACTTTATTAACCAGTATGTGGCCCTTCACATGGAAGAATAAATGCTGCCATTCTTTTTCTTTGTGAGATCACAAACGTAACAAAGAGGAATTCATGCTGTGTCCCCTCTACAAACGTGCACAATTTACGTGGTAACATGTGTTGTTAACTCTGTTTAACCTGATGGTAGATGAGATGAAAATGTATTTCACACACTCATACCTTTGTCTGCATTTTCTTCTCACAGCAAAAGAATTAACAATTGAATAGGATTATTTAAGCATAATCTGTACTGCCACCCAAGAATCAAGGTTGAAAAAGAGCAGAGTTGATGCAAATTATATCAAGATATTGTTTTAGAGTTCTCTGGACATGTACTCTCTCCAGAGTTTTAATTTCCTTTCAGTCATTTTGTGAGAATTGTGTGTAAGATGAGCAAATCCTTGTTACCACCAATGTTTTACATCCCTTCTTCAGTCAGCATGAAAGCTGTCTTTGTAAGATACATGACAACAGACTGTGACTTTACCCCGGATGTCTTCTAGTGCCATATTCAGACTACATTCAGTAGCTGAGGTGCAGCAAAAAACCCCAGTTTCTTCCAGAAGAGTTAGATGCACAGAGAGGATTTGGCTTTTTCTCCTATGATTAGGACAAATCTCTTGAGTACAGTACAGAAGATAATCACAAAGGCTGACACACTGGGGTACAGTGGCTTTGCATAGGATTTTATTTTTTGTTGTATAGGTAACTGTTTTAGTCAATTCTTTGTGGCCATTAAAATGAAACCTTTTATTTCAAAACTGAGATGCTCTTGAACACAAAATGAGAGCAAACAGACTGGCAGCTAACTCTGCTGTTTCCCTGCCCTTCAGTCCCAATATCATGGGAAATTCTAAAAGAAGCTAGAGTAAGGAAGATACAGTACTCTACAGAGACCTGGGACACAGTTGTCTTTCCTTGTCATAAGAACTCTGGGCTAAAAGTCATCTAACTTTATGTGGCAAAAAAATATATTTGGGGGCAATTTTCAGTGTATTGGTTGCTCCCTCACAGATGCCAACAAGCAAATTAAGAAAAGACATTGCATACTCACTGGTTCACCAATATGAATTAATTTTCTCGTGCAATGGGACTACTTGAGTGATCAGTGCTCTGAGAGACAGCTGTCCAAAAGCCCTAAGGGTCTCCTGCTGTTGAACTTCAAAAGGCTAACTAACTTGGCTCAGTTTCTACTCAGGAAGCATTTATCCTCCTAGCTCTATCTGGAAGGAGACAGAGGAAAAGCATTAGGTCATAGGAGTATCAAGAGCTTCAGCAGGAAGTCCTCTGTTCCCCATCTTGCTTTCCAGCTCCTTATATCATATTGATTTACCCTCTTCTCTTCTCTGCAGAGGAACTCAGGCCATGAAGTTACCAAGACTAGAGTGGCAAAGGCAAGCAAAACCAGACAGCTCATCCAGCCACATTCCTTCTTCCTCCTGCACTTTGCTCTCCCCAAGCAACAAACTAGATGCTCTGAACAAAACGAAAGCCACTAAGTTTTCTGTAGATGTCTCTGTTCCACCCACCAAAAGCACAGACACACATTCAAAGCAGAGGACAAGGCCAGAGGTTTCACCTGATCTAGAAACTAGCTCTGGAGAGATTCATCTTAATTAATTACATCCAGCTTTATAAATCCAGCAGACAACATGACACATGTGCTACGCTGGTTTCAACAATGCTGGGGAAACAAATTAGCTGACAAAGGGGAAAAAATTGCCTTTTCATCTTTTTTCCATTTGAAATTAATTGCAAAACATGTACCAGTGTACTGTAAAAATGCTGAAGTCAGTATAAAAATTTGCACACGTAAGGACCCCCATGTATTTGATATTTACTTCATACTATTTTATTTTTAAACAACAAAGATTTTTTTTTTAAATGAACCAGTTTACAGGCATTTTTGCTACCTCTATACAAGCTACCTAGAAAGAGAATTTTTACCATTTCTGTTTTTTCAAGCACAGAAGCTGGACAAAATAAAAGTGAAAAATCAACTGTTTAACACAGACTTGAGTTTACAGAGCCTGGACTTCATATCCAGTGGAGTAATGAACTTGCAACCAAACATGGAACATTAAAAGGTCATACCAGACCCCAGTTCAAGGTGTTTATGTACAGGGTCACCAGTCTGACAGACACACAAACATTTCTGCAAACATCTCAGGTCATCAACCTGACATCTGTGGGACGAGCAAGCAGGAAGGGAGGTGCAACTGAAGGACCTTAGAAGTGCCAGGCTATGCACCACAGGAAAACAGCAGCTCTTGACAGCCTAGGCAGACCCAGCTCTTCCTATTTCCAAAGCAGCTGGAAGAAGAATGCAAATAGTGATAAGTAACAACCAAAAGCTAAGTATTAAGGAACAGACTGATATTTGTAAGTTGAAGATAATGGGACCTGACCATTCTGCACTGGTTTCAGCAGCTATCAGATTCTTTGACTTCACACTCTATTTCAAAATGCAGTAAGCCATTCACTGCTTTCTAAAAAAGCATAATTAGTTAGCCTACAGTGTGTAAAACTTAATGCCAAAATGGAGAAATGACAACCCAGAATACTTAGTTAACATGTCCAGACCACACAGTTCCTAGATTAAAGTCCAAAAACTTAAGAACTCAGCTTACATATTTATAATAAACTGAAATCTCTGAAAGCAAGGCCAGTGGAAGACTGTGGGCAATACATGTCCATGTGGCAATAAATGCACTCATGGTGCCAAATTAGTTTTCTAATTTACACTGCAGAGTCCTCTGGAAAATCTTGCTCCAGTTGTTCAAAATCATCATGATTCAGCTTGAGCAGATGCTTAGCAATGAAGTACAACACTTTGTACCTTATTTCGATATTGAATTAAGGTGAGAATGGGATATAACAACTGAAATACAGAATTTCTTCAAAGTAATATCCCTGAGCAATAAGGTAAAAAATAATGGCACATTCAGAGAATGTTGAGTACTATTGTCTTTACTGATTATATTTCTTACTGCAATTGTCAACAACTTCTCAGAAGATCGTAAAATAACAAAAGTTTCAGGAGTGGGAATCAAACAATTGAAAAATTATAGATTTGTAAATAAGACCTGTCAAGCTTTCTAGCATACAGACTTTTTAACTCTACCCTCTAAATCTTCTGGGAAAGATGTAGTCCAAGAACAGATGCCTCCGGTCCTGAACCCACAGAAAAAAACAACCAACTGAACAAAACCCACTAAAGAAACTGGCATTTCAGTGTACTTTTTTTTTTTTTCCTGAGAAGGCCAAAGTACGCAATACCTGCCAGCATAACAGTTTTTTCTTTTTTTTCTAAAAAAACTACTAAAATGGGCTATTTGCCAGTGAAAGCAAGGGTTTCTAAAGACCCCTGCAGACTAAATACACTGAAAGGCATATATGTTTTTCCTTATATTGATCTTTTCACAGAATGTTTTCGGAGGGGGTTCCGAAGAACTCATGGCTAGCTAGGAGTAACACCATTGCAACTGTGATTCACATGTAAAATAGAGGCCACAGTGAATAAAGATCAACAATTTAGAGCATTCTCCTGATACAGCACAACTCTCTTACACAGTATAAGTATATATAGTATGGATGAGTTCTCTACCTTGTCTGCTTTCAATGATTCAAGTGACCTGGCCTAAGTCCTTCCTCTTCTGAAAAAGGCACAATTGAGAAATGGTTCTTAATAAATGAGGGTGAGGGGGAGTGCTGAACATGAAGATTTAGTGCTCTCCAAATGTCATTCATACTAAACTGCCTTTTTATGAAGGTGGACTTGTCTATATTGAGAACTCAAGAGTCACATTACAGCTCTCTGCACAGAGACCCTCGGAGATTTGATTTCAAAAGCTGGACATTGTATTGTGTATTCCCTGCTGACGAGAAGTCATCCAGAGCCTATTACATCACTCTTCAAAGAGTGCAGGAAAACCCCCCTAAAGTGATCTGATAAATGATTTTGTTAGTTAGTTTGGCACCAGTGTGTCTGGTATCTAATACTTCTGATACACAGCCTACCTAGTACATGGTATTAGGTTCCTGCTACTTTGTGTCAACAAGAAATGTATGCTGTGACACAGGCCTTTGTAGTAAAGTATGGGAGGAGGGAAAAGTCAAAGGGGAACACAATACATTCCCCAAATAAGTAAGGAAATCACTGAATTGTGCTAGGATTGTGTATTGCTAACAGGCTGCCATTAGGAACAAAAACTCACAATTCAGACTAACTCCAAGCATATCACATTGCACTAATATTTCTTAATTTTCCAACACAATTTACTATTGGACACCCCCCCCCCAACCAGGATATCAAAAGATCTTTTTCTTCTCTTACAACACATTACTTGTAACCTTCATGTATATCCAGTATCAATGAAGAAGGGAAGCAAAGGAAGGACAATAATCCAGGAAGTAACGTATTTCACAGAATCATCACAGAGTAAGTCAAGTTAGACAGGATGCCAGGAGGACTCTAGCCAGTTCCCTTGCTCAAACCAGGGTCAGCCATGAGATCACATCAGGCTTCTCAAGGCTTTTTTTGGGCAGACGTGCTATTCTGCTGTTAATACAGCCCAGAATAGCATTTGCTGCCTGCTTCAAGGGCACACTGCTATCTTGCAGTAAGTTTGTCTATCAAGACCTCTGGAGAGATCCTGATGAAAACTGAGGGAAAAAAGGCTCCGAGGACTTGGTCTGCCAGAGGACTTCTTATCCACTGTCACTGAATCTGTCCTGCTCAGCAACAGGTCAGCATTCTCCTTGTTTATTGTTTTACTGCTCATGCAGTGGCAGAAGCTTGCCTTGTTGTCCTTGATGTCCCTTTCCACTTTCAGCTCCAGGTGAGCTTTGGCTTTCCTAACACAATCCCTGTGTGTCTGTGCAACAATTCTGAATCCTTCCTTTGCAGCCTGCCCCTGCCACCACATCCCCAGTACTGCCCATTCAAACTGATGCTCACTTGTGATCTATCTACTTTTTTCTTTGAATAACAGGTTGAAACATTTTCATGATGGAAGGATGGAAGGAGAATATCAGCCTTAAGGACATGCCAGGTCACTTGAGCTCCCCTCACAATCTTGAGCTCCATCATTTCATGGTTGCTGCAGTCACTGATCACACCACCAAACAGGTGCTCCTTGTTCATGAGCTACAGATCACAAAATATTACCCCTAGCTGGTCCATTAGCACCTGTGTTAACAACAACAACAACAAAAAAGTAATTCTAAGTCTACTTCAATATCAATTTTAGAATTTTAAGGTATTAAGTCTTGTGTGATGGATTTTGTGAAAACTGAATTTAAGCTGCCTCTAGACTTTAAAGTCTCTCAATATTTGAGTGATTTGGTTTACCTACTTTTCTCAGTCATAAACTTGGGACCATAAGAATTCAGATACAGAGTTGCACTTGATAGCAGTGGTCACTGTATCCAGACTTACAGCAGTAATGAGCCTTTCAATGTCTGGAGATTAGTCCAACTATTAAAAAGATAATGTAATATGAACTTCCAGGCTAAGAAATAGTTTGGTATTGAAGCTTATGGCAAAGCACAAGAAAATAAAGACTGAGCTGAAAAATACTATCATCAGTATTTCAGCTCTTTTTACTTAGTTTATCTAAAGCAACCAGATGCGTGCAATAAATAAAAATGCCTACTTTGCAGCATTTCAGTGAGTATTAGAAAAATACACACTTGAGTACACAAGTTAAATACTGGCAGAGGGAATCCTCTGCCTGAATTTGTATATATGGTAGTTTTGTAGGTCATACTAACCCGCAAAGAACAAACATAAAAAGTGCCCAATTCTTTCTAATAAACAGCACTTTTGAATGAGAAAGGCTAAATGAGAATATTTCCTTCACAGTTAAAGCATTTCATAACTAGTTTACTATTAGCAGAAGACTTTCCCCCACCCCCACCTCTAACAGCATTGTTTTTTTGTGTGATGGAGAGCAACCAGCCCAACCTGTCAGGTAGAAGGAGTAACATCAGTCTTTTTCAGTGGTGTCATCCTTGATACTTTTTTTTGGATGAGGCTTCCATTTAACATATTCAGCTGTATCTGATGTAGATGACTGTCTGCTAGGAAGAAGACAGATGACCCCTCTATATTATCCTGTACTGGAGCTACATTGATTTTGCAATACCACCTTCTCACTGTTTCAGTTTACGGTCTGGCATTTTTGTCAGTACTGCCGGTTATTTCTCATTCTCTTTCTGTGAAGAATCCCCATCTATCACCCCACTGGATGAAAGTCACAATGTGATTTGCTCATCTACAATAAACACTGTCATAGATGGAGCCTGGTGTCCTATCGAAATAAAGCTTATGTAAACATCCTGAGCTGAGTACTTGTCCATCCATCAGCTGAGCCCTAATTACTTTGGCCTGAAAATATCTCAGAGTTGATACACAGCTACCAGGCTCAAAGATCTTCAGCACTTACATTTTTCTCATTTAACAGAGAAAAGGACTGTAAGTAAGCCCATATATTTGACTTGCTTCCCTTTGGAGAAATTAAGTCACGTCTGGCTGATTCTCCTTGGAAGTGGGTCAGGGTAGGATAGGACCTGAAGGTTTCAGCAGTTTGAGGAAGCAGAAGGGAAGTGTGGGATAGACAATGCAATGCCAGTAGAAGAGAGACTTCACTGTTTCTTCTCTCTTCCGATGAAAACACTGAATTGGGAATACATGTTAAATATTATATTCTAACCAACATGATCAAGACGTATAGTAGCATGCCCTGAGTTTTAACTTCTGGGAAAGACTGCCCTTGATAAATATAATAAGAAAATTTCAGTAGGAGACCTCTATGGAAAGGGGAAGTGATACTTACTTATCCTATCTCCAAGTTGATTCTACCTGATCCATCTTCTCAACAATTTCATTCATCCACACTCCTGCAATCCCAGATATGGAAATACCAAAGCCTATGTGCCCAAATGGTCTGCCTGCATCCCTTGTGCCGAACACTGATTTGAATGTATCATCCTGTATTATCAGTCTCATGTAAACAGTTGAGGTCAACACCTGTTATGGCAGCGTCCTTTGCTTCAAAGTGTTGCTTACTTCAGCCCTCATAAATCTTAGGACAGGTCGTTGTTTGCTGGCTATTTCTCCTTGTTTTTTTGAAATATGTTTGCTTTTCCCTCATGAGCTAACAGGAAAAAAAAAAGTCACACAGATGATATGCTGCAACCTTGTTGTCATCCTCCTATTGCCAGAAGAAGACACGGTGTTCCGAGTAGTCACCGACGTTGAGGTCTGAGCAGAGTATTCTGAGCATTCTGGTCTCAATATAAACTGTACATTCTTCAATTTTACTACTAGGAATGGTGTTCTAGGAGTACTATCCTCAAACAGTCTGCTCTTACAAAGACAGGCTGTGCTTACAGTCCTCATCCTGTTCTGTCTTTTGGTGCTGTCACAGAAATACAAAGATGTACACACAGCACTTCCACTTTATATAATCTTTGGTACTTCATTTATATAATCTTCACAAATTCAACTAAATTGAAAGTATTAAGACTGAAATGTACTATTTTCCTTTCAAGTTCATGTAACTGTTACAAATAATCAAGAGTTGCCACTTTTAAAAACAGCATTTGTTACATTCATATTATTTTGAGGGTGTGAATAACACTGTAGGTGAGCAAGGCTTAACTTTGGTTTCTTTGTAAATCCCAGAACCAGCGCCTTCACTCTCTTCGAAACATCTGCCGAAGAACTATAAAATCTCCTTCCATATCTGGAAGCATTCAAGGCCAGGCGGGATGAAGCTCTGACAAACCTGTGTACTGGAAGGTGTCCCTGCCCATGGCTGCAGGTTGGAACTAGATGATCTTTAAGGTCACTTCCACCCCAAATCATTTTACGATCCTATTATATGATCTGAAATCCAAAATGCATCAGGTACCTGCATCTACATTATTACTTGCAGAGCCAAGATGAAACTCCTCCATGCTTACTAGATCTACAGGTACCTTTTCTGTGTCTAGAAAAAGTAAAAAATCAATCCTCCCACTGTCATTCTTAATGAAATACACAACCATCATAACCAATTTCACTTTGGTCTTTACCTTGTACTGGTACTTGAACATGTGATGATCAGTATACTTCAAAAGACTTATGGTAACGGTTAAGACACAAAACCCTCCCAGCATTTACATAACACATTGTTTCCAGGTTTCTTGTTTATTGTTTGGAATTGCCTCTAGAACTTGCACCTAGGCCCTGAAAAGCTGATTAGTTCAATTAAGCTAATACAAAAAAAAAAAGCGTGTATCTCAACCTTCACTTGACATTAACAAAAGTGTTTACATGGCACAGTTCCTGGCTTTCCAAGCCAGCAGAGCCTCTGCAACACAACTGATTAATTAAACAGTGCTGAGAAGTTAACACTGAAGGTTACTGATTAATTGTATGTTAGAGCTGTCTAATCAAGTACCCAAGGCAATAAACAAACACAAAGATAAATTATACAGTGATTAACACAATTATTTATAGTTTTACTTTTAACTGGTTGCTTGCCATACAGCAGACTTTAACCTGAACAAACACTGGGTAGGGTGATCAGGATCACTTACTGTATTACCCAGCTGGCTATTACGGCTGTTTTCCCTTGAAGTGAAACATATTACTATAAATCTTAGTTCATGCATGGTTGTCACACAGACATATATGCTGAATGAGCAGCCATACCACATTTATTTATCATGTATTTTTGAGTACTATTGGTTGCTAATGCATGTCTGCGAGGGCTTTAATTCAGCACTGCAAACAGCTGTTAGGCATCATTTGGAGAAAGCAAGCAATCTACTCTAAATACTACAGCCTTATTCAAGATTTAGACTGAGATGACCAACAGCTCTTCCTCTAATTCACAAGCTCTTCTATCTAACAGAAAATTTCTCATTTCAGAGATTTTTGTTTCAAAGTATGAATTTCCAATCCCAAAACTGTAATACTTCTTCATCTAGCAAGGCTATTTTAATGGCCTTCTCTAAATCCATCAGGTAACTCATTTCTCCATATCACGAGATGAATACTAAAATGTGTCCTCACTCTTTAGTTCCTGTGTTACCCATATATACCTCAAAAAAAATATTTTTCCTTGCAAGCACTTGGGCAAGCTTATTTACTGTTACATAGGTCTTCTGAAGGAAAAGCTTCAAGAAGGTCTCTGAAATCATTATTTTTTTCCCCCAAGTCACTGAAAATAACCTTGCCTCCTGCAGAAGTGTCACCAGTTCTCCCAGATCTGCTAACCCTGTCTGATTCATACCAAGAGGTCAATGAAAAGCCTCTGCCCCGTTTGTGTTCACCACCCACCCCTCTCTTGTCCTCCTCTGAAGAAAAAAAAGAAGAAAAAAAACAACAAAGAAAAAAGTGTGCCTTACAAAAGGTAAAAATTATAGAGAAAGTCAACACGTGGTACTTTCCCCAGAATTTCCACTGTGCCATACAAAGTTTATTAGTCACTTCAATGAGCAAAGCCCTTTGTTAGTCTGCTCTTAGTATAGTCAGCACAACAGTTCAAGTACAAATATTTATTTTTGTCCTGTACTTCTCTTTTGTTATAAGCCACTGTATACCTATTCAATATGACCACAATGAATCTGCCATCAAATTACTTCTCAGTTATGATGGCAACAGTTCAGACTTTCCTTCTGTATCTAAACAGCCCCATTTCCCATCTACACCAGACTAGTTTTAAAGGACTTCCTGACACAGGACTGCTTTAAGACAAGAAGCTCAAGCACATTGTGCCAGCTAATCCTGTGTCCTCTAATTGCATATATTCCACAGTTTGCAACAAGATCCACAGCTAACCATGATTTTCCCTTTTTCTGTTGAGTTGGTGTGCATGAGATCTGACAGCTCCAGAACGCTCATCTTCCCCCGTCCTCAGGTAACTACTGTTTGAAGCTGCTCAGGGGGGCTGAAAATATTGACAGCCTCAGAAAGAGTGGATCAGCACAAAATAAAAGAGAAGGTCAAAGGCTGATTGATGCCACCACTGAATATTGTAATAAAATATTAAGATTCAGACAATTTACATTGATAAAAGTCACGATTTTCATACTAGTGCCATTGTCTTTTTTTTCCATGTTAAAATTACTGTTAGAATTTCTCTTTACCCTTTTTTTCTTTAAAATCTGGTTGCAATTACAATCAATCAAGAGCAAACAAACCCATCCCTTATCTCCTGAATTATGGATTCTGTGACATCAGTCTAAATTATACATTCAAAAATCTGTCTTTCCTTGTTTCCAGAAGTGGTTAATTATATAACATTTGAGAATGGTCTCTTGGAAGTCTAATTTTCATAAGAATAAATGTGCAATAGTTTGTCTCCTTTAGAAAACAATTTCCAACCCGCAAAAAGAATAGCAGAAACGTTTTAAGAATACTGAGCTTCATTCATGTATTTACCAACCTTGCAAACATCAGCCTCATGCTGGTGAAACAACAACTTTTCTCCAACCACGTACTTTCAAACCCGATGTTTGAACTCGTGTGCGCACAGATCTCTTCAGCACCCTGGGCTTCCAAGTGCTACATGAGAGTGTGTGTCCTACCATGAAATTTTAGATCAAACTCAAGTCTGGAACACCCATTCTACACATGCTAAAGCGGGCATTGGACCTTCAATAACTGTGACCTCTTACAGAAAGAAAACATTTAATTTACAAAAAAGGCAGGTAGTAGCTGTTTGTGAAAGACGTTGAGTGGCCCTCACTCTTACAACCGAAATATTTCAGTCCTCAGTCACTAAAAAAAGATTATTAAAAAAAAAAAAAAATAGTACATTAAAATAAATCTCACTGTATGTTTGTTTAAAGTTCAAATGCAGAGATTATATGGGGTTTTTTTTCTTATTTTTCTCACAGATCAGTATTTAGTCTCTACTATTAGTAGTGCAGTGGCTATTGCTGCACTGCAAATTTAACTGGTTGCCTTAATTTTGACGCAGAGAAGTAAGCTAATTTAATAGTAACCAAACACACTTACTTATTCCTTTAATCTTATGGCAATTTTTATTCCAGTTCATCATTTACTATCTTCCAGATTTTTGTGGCTAATAAGACTCTCTACCTTATTCTCCCATCTTTTTCATGACACTGGGCTGCAACACCACAAGTCTTACATGTAGCTTTGCGCCTACTTTGTCACAGAGTATTTCCAAAACCTAAAAGTATCCGGGCTTCAGGTAACCATTCAGACTGTTCACACAACCAAGGGTCTTTAAGGAGCCTACATTAGCATGCCCTATAGCTGAAAAAAGTTGTCATAATATACATGCCAAACCAATAGCATCCCAAAACAGCCAGGTAAGAGTTAGCTTCAGCAAATAATACCCAGGTACTGCTGAAGCACGCACCTGCAGTCAGGAGAATGAGTTAAGAACAGAGCTTTTTCCTCTGTCAGGACAACCCTGGAAAATGTGTCAGACAGCAGTTGTTCCTATTTCAAATGCCTGGTGACACTGGTTTCAAAGCACTTTTTAAGGGTTTGTTTCCTACGGGCAACCGCACTCCCAGAAAAATATGGTGAAACAACTGAGTGCATTTGATAGGGACAACTGCCAGCCTCCACGTATTTTTTACACCATGCTGGGGTAGAGAATGCCTCTCACTTCTTGAGTGAACCTGTTTATCTGACTTGCCCTAAGTCTCCCCAGCAAACCTGCAAGGACAAGTCCTTAACAAGAAACAAGTTCTGTGCACGTTTTATGATGCATGAGACAGAGCTGTGCAGTAAGCGTTAAGCTGCTATGCACTGAATGTCTGAAAAGTTTATTATCCCTGTAGCACATAATCAGGGAAAAAAAAAAAGTAGGTAAAATAATCCTCTGCTTAGGGGTTTGTACTAAGAAGATGGCAATGGTATTTAAGAACCAACACAAGGCACAAAGCATAAGTAATCTCAACAATCTTAACAATACACACAGACTCTTCCCAATCCTCACCTGAGGAACAGCAATGAAGTTGTCACTGTTCTTCAACAAAGCCATACCTTCTTAACAGTCTCCAGTGGCAAAGCCCAAATAGTACATCCGAGAAACATTAACGATGACATTCACATGGATCAGAAAGCAGAACTTTGTGGAAGGCTGTTTATGCTAAAGTACTTAAGTTTTGACGTTTCCATGCTGAAATTTCAGAAGAGCGTATCTGTGGGTGTTTTTTGATGAATTATGTATCATAAAAAGTTATTAAGAAACAGGTACAGGTGAGCTCAAGATTTACGTTTTTCCTTAACCAAAAATGACCTGAAATATACAACTACTCAATTCAGTGTATTGTAACCTAGCACTGCCCCCACAACCCTTCTCCTGCAACAAACAATCAAATTATATGTCTTGCTATGAAATTCAGTTAAAACCCCCCTTGAATACAAAATTATCTTTAATACAGTTACCTTTACTGTATCATTGCTAAATTGCACCAATGTAAGTATTTGAGTGCCTAATTAAAGGTTTGTAGGATGAATGCCTCAGAAAGTAACTATCAACTCCATAAAGATGATCAGGACAATTACTCTTGGGCAAAAGTGTTTAACACAATGTCAAAACCATCCAGCATTTGCGTATTTAAGCACAGTTTCTTTTGTTGCCTACAACTGCCTACTGTCCAAGCACTGAGGTTACTGTCAGGGAAAACAGACAAGTCTTCTAGCTTTTCTAGTTGTTTTGTTCCCCTCCCCTTCTTCTAATGCTGGTGCCAGACTCCCACTGCAAGTCAGAACACACTTGCAATTTGCAAAAGAACATGCAAACAAGAGTTGCAGAAAAGTCCAAACAAAAAATCCAATCTTCTGCAATGGAGGATTGAAATAATAACAAAAATCTTGGTAGTGCCAATAGAATTTTCTTTGTTTTCAACTTTGAACTAAATATTAATGAGTGAGAAACTTCCACTGATCAAGGAAACCTTTGAAAACCTCTTAAGTCCCCTGGGTACAAGGCATGTTTGTGAGTAAACTTTGCTGTTTACATCTTTGGAAATTTCAACTTTGCCTTGCATTTTCCTTTCCTTTTTTTTCTATTGGCAGGACTGTATACTGATGGATTTGTACGAACCTAAAAAACCAAAAGTACTCAACACCAACGCCACCACTGCAAACACACGACTTGTATTCAAATGTCTACACCAGCGAGCAAAGCAGGGCAGGACCAGAGGCTCCCCATACCTCCGAGTTGTTTGGCAGTTCCACATGTGCTCCAGCACAACATGGCCATGCTGAGGCAAATTTAGGCACAGCTACACCAGTCAGCCTTTGCTCCTGGCAGGGTGTATGGCTGATGGACGTACACCACGCTCTACCACCTGCCCTGTTCCTTGGCTCGTATGGATGCAGACACAGGAGGGAGTGACGTGAGACTAGAGATTACTGCAACAACCTAAAGGGGATCGAGGGGAAAATCAGAAAGACAAGATAGAAGGAAACAACATGACCCTCAGAAAAGGAGGGGAAAAAGAAAGATGAGGAAATGCTGGATAACAGAGCTCAAACATTTAGTCTTTGAGATTAAAGATCATTAAAAGCCTCAACTCCTTCTTTCCCCCGTCTCCACATTAATGCTATAATCCAGTTTTCTTAGGAAAAAAAAAGAAGAAAATAATCTTACAGACTTTTATTCATAGTAGTATGATCTATCCGGGTCTTTGAGTTACAAAATGGAAAAACAGGTGTTATCCAATTTGAGAACTCCACCACAGCAACACTCTAATTTCAAGTGAAGAAGAAATGGCTCCTATTCTCATTGGTCCCGACTCAGGATGGGAGGAGTTAATAAAGAAAAAAAACAAGCTGTGAATTGTAGATGCATTGAACTAATTTTTTTGGGTAGTAAACCATAATCTAAACCTGCATATTTTCTTCGCAATTTAAATTGCTGCTTCACAAGTACAACAGTGAACATCTGAGCAGGACCACTTTATCCTTTCTGTATTCCCATAAACAGGGCTTATTGAACTTCTAGACTTGGCATAAATTAATATGGAGCAGATTTACATGCTTAAGAGACTGTTCCCCCCTCAATTGTTACAGACTTGATAATAATTGTACTTCACTTTTCAGTACATGACATTTTTATGTTTCTTTGATAACATAACTTTAAAAAAAATTAAAAGGAAAGACTAAATACTTCACTGGGCTGCGATTGAAAACTTGTAAGTTTCAAAGCAGCTAAGTAACCCAAAAATGTAATCTATGACCCCATATTTCTAGAATTATACAAAATTGCCAGCATGTTTCAACACTCAGTTCATGTATTATTGCCTTCACATGTTTAACACTTAACAGTTAAATGTTACGTTGCTTGAGCGTTTCTCTTTGTAGTTCTACTAATTACTGTACAGTTTTTAACAAGGGAATCACATAAAAACTGATTCACAGCTTTATCAAACAGTAAGAACTCTCAGGCCTACTTTAATTTGAATCCTACAGGAAAAAAACCCAGGTCTTATTACCAGTCTTTCTTAATAGACTATGCACTTTCATACGCTTGTGATTAGCCAACTGCTATCACACACAGAATTATAGCGACAAAACATAGACATCCGAAAATTCCAAACTAGGAAAGTTCCCTCCCAGTGCTTGGACTAGCCCATACAATTATTCAATAATTCCAATTTCAGATATTACGCAGAAAAGAACTCATAATCTGTTCAGAGCAGTAACATGAAATATATTTAAAGTTTTATCATGCTAACTCACATGAATTCAACAATCAAGAAGCTCACAAGAATTTCCAGAACACGTTTTGCATCACAAAACACACTGATAAATAGGAATTTTAGTTTTGCTAAATTCATAAGATTATATTAAACAAATGGCTTAGCCATTTAAAGTTCTCTGCCAGGGTTCTTCTGAAGTCAAGTAAAGTTGAATGGCATTTCACTATGGTTACCATCAAAAAGAAAAGATCTATTGTTAGAAACACACAACCCGTTCAAAGAGATGGTTATTCACAGACATTTGTAGCTACAGTATAAAACCAGAGTTCCTTTTTAGGAAGTCGGACACAGTTTAAATGGTGGGTTTTGCTTCTGTTTTCATTTGCATGGAGGGTTCTTAACATGTAGCAGGATAGTTTAAATCACAGATTTATTTACAGCTTGCAAAATTAATTAAAAAAACACTTGAGATAGGAAAATTAAGAGGGAGCAAGAGCAGCACTTATTGTTTTGGAAGCCCGGCAACAGCGTTTGAGAGTCTGCTTCCCTATTTTTGTGTTAAAAGTGACATCCTTCACTATGCATATTTGCTCCAGCCCATTTGACTTGGGCCAATATGGGACACAGAATCTGTCAGGTTTTTGTGCCAGAAAAACAATTTCTAAGTAAGAGAAAGTGTTTCTTCTCTTGGTCTCTTCCACAAAATTTGTCAGATTCTAGACACACTCATGTTCAGAGAGGAAAAAAATAAGTTCCCATCATTTACTGCTAACTGGCCCTTCAGAAGGGCTGTTCACACTGCAGTCACCATCAGCTGCACACTCTGCAGGGTAGGTAACAACACTGACTCCTAAATGAAGACTGATGACATTCTGAGGGTAACGTTTCCAAGAAAAATTTACCTAATCAAATTAGGCATTGTGCACGTAGATGAGATTTTATTTTTAATCACTCGTGCCTGTTTGCATTCTACAGCCCATTTTTTTTGGCACAGCCTTAGACACGTGAAGCCACTTGCAGTTACTAGAAGAACAGTGACATGAAGCATGACAAGTCACAAATGTTCTTCAAGGTTGTCGGGAGCCACTATTTCCATTATCTCTCCATCCTTTTAAAAAAATAAACAAAGAAAGAAACCAAACCAAAAAACAACAACCCAGAACTGTTTTGGCTTTCAGCACAATCTTCCCAAGAAAGCTCTTTATATATTGTCAATCTCCTTTTCATTTATTTATATTGTGTATATATGTGCTAAGAAAAATATTGGAAATAATGGTAAAAATAACTAGAATCAGACTGATGTTTCACCGGTGTGTAGTTAAAACAACCAAACCAAGCCCTCAAAGATAGCCAAAGCTGTTTATTTCTTAAACAAGCAGTTTAAGTGACAAAAGCCAAAATTCTTTGTCTTTGTTCAAGCTCATAGCTCATGCCTAGGGGAACCCCTCTGCAAGAACACACAAAGATGCACCCTCAAACTTAAAAAACACACGCTGAGATACACAAATATCTCCTTGTTAGCCAGATGTTATGTGCTTTTATTATCTCTTGATAATTTTAAAGTCATTCACTGGGTAGAACTGGCCAATGCAATCCCTGCTCAGTCCAATACAGATGTCAAGGGATCAGACCACATGTCTGTCAGAAGGCTGTCAGCAGATGCCTGTAATCTTCTCCTCTCTCAGGATTTTTCACTGACCTAACTTCTAAGGCGTCAAGTACTTTCATTCACAGCACACAGTATAACTTGATATATTTGCACACCAATGTCCATTTCCTCTATTCAAAAAATATATATTTTACTTTTATAGTAAAAAAGGAGAAACTGTCTTTTGAGAAAAAGAAATAAATTTCGTTTGTTTGGTCACTGGTCAGAAAAGATCCATTCAGATTTCACCCCACTAACATTTAACATGGTACTAGAGAATTCAAAACGCATTTATAACCTAAGCACACACCATTTTTAGAAAGCTGTAAAATTTAACCTTTGTAGAATAGGAATAGTGCTTCAAAATAGCTTTTAAAAAGGCTATTAAAACTTCACACTTTGGATAAAAAACAGTCTAATGCTCTGGATTCTGACATCACCTTTATAAAACCTATTTCTTCCTGCTACTCAACTGCGTGCAAAAAAACCCCACCTATATTCTAAAGATTACATCTTTGGATTTTCAAAAAGTAATCTAAGCAACTCTTGAATTTGAAGCCTGAAAGAAATAAAAAGAGAAAAAAAAATCCTCAGCAGTAAGAAAATAATTTTATCTAATTCTTCCTTTCTTTGTGACTAATAGGGATGGAGGTCAAGTAATTAAGACTAAAGTGGGGTTTCTAATTTTATGAAAAGGGTTTTTTTCCAACTTTCAGGTGGCAGAGAAAGAAATATTCTCACATTCCTTCATCAGTTTGTAACAGCATCCAAAAATTAGTATTTGCATACCCACTGACAAGAGATGAAAAAAATTAAGTGAAGAGGCATTTCTTCTGATACAATGTGGGTTAAACTTCCAAAAGCTCTTTGTTTATAAAGCACAGCCAAGACAATTAACTGACACTGAAACAATAGATCAGAAAACCACAGCAATCTGGTAATCTAATACTCACTACAATAAGGTGTTCATTTTTCAGGTGAAAACATGTTTTTTTTATGGGAACATATAAGGTCCTTGGGCTCTCCCAGGGGCAAAAAAGCCTCCACATTGTATTGTCAGTGTAGTGAGCAAAGGATCACCCTTTCCTCTTCACAGAGAAAAGCAATGAAAAATAATTTAAAAATAAAAAATAAAAAAAAAAATCAAGGCATAGGGCTCAAGTCTCCAAGGATCTTTCCTTCCAGCAGAAATCTCTTTTGTCATGTCAGATTCATGCAAGCGTGCTGCACACCACAGTCATAATCCACAATTCAGAAACAAGAGCAGTATGTGTTTTGGCACAAACAAAAGGTTTGACAGAGAGGAGCTGTGGCTGGACAGTAACTGCCTCATGCTTTGATAATTTGTCATGCAGAAGCCAATCCTCCAAGTAAACACTCCCCCAGTCAAATTTGCTGGTTTTGCTAAATGAAAGAAGAAAAAAACCAAAACACACACACACACATAAACCAAACAAAAACCAACCAACCAACCCCCCCCCAAAAAAAAAGTACACTGAAACCCCCAAAACACTACCCACCAATTTTTTTACATGCTCATTACAAAGCATACCAACCACAAAATAGGTACAAACATGCACTTTTATTTCTCCCTCAACTCTTGGGGGTGTTTCAGACACTCAAGTTCAGCTTCCTTGGCTGACTGCAGCGGTGCCAGCACATCACAGTAGCAAGCCCAGCTGTGAGACCAGAAAAACCACAAAAAGCCATGACCCTCTCAGTCTTTCCTGTCAACGTTCTTCTCCTATATGCAAATGATTTCTTTTGGGGGTTGAGATACTTCCTAGGAGTTGACACATGCAGGTTCCACTTCTGCTGCAGCGAACACTTATGAATATACATGGGATGGCTGTACAGATCTTCCTCCCTATCCTGCAAGTTGGGTACTACTGGCCAAGGGGATTTAGATTCACATCTCCAACTCCTCAGAACATCACACATGGCAAACAGCAATCGCCCTAATTCTGAGCTGAGTATCTTTAGCTGCTTTGTGAAGTCACTTATTTTGTATTTGCTCATATTTTATAAATGTTTCATTTCCAGTACGTTAGTTTTCATTTTCATGAAAGAGTCAAATTTTTTTTCAGTTTCTGGGTTAGACAGCTGAAGTCCAAAGTCTTCATCTACCCAGACACCACACGAGGATATATTCCTTCTAACAGGCTAATCTCTAACCCGATTTTGTTACATATGCCTTCTGCCAGCTTTATTTGATCACTTTATCTGTCCTTTCATTCCACGTTACTCCCACTCAAGGTGGGAGTGGGAGAAAGGCAGCAAGACATGCCATTTATTCTTGTAACAGTCTCTTCCCACACAACCATAACAACACAATTAATAATCTCACTATTTGACTAGTAATTCTCAAAAATCTACTGCAATCATATTAAACATGAAGGATGTCAAAGATGCCCAGTTTTAGCCCTTCATGTTTTAAGCTGCATTTCAGAGATTTTTTTTTAAGCCCTGTGATCAGAGGGCAAAAGCACCTCTCCAGTGAAGACAGGTTGAGAGAGTTGGAGTTGTCCACCCTGGAGAAGAGAAGGCTCGAGGAAGATCTTATAGTGACCTTCCAGTACCTAAAAGAGCCTGCAAGAGAGCTGGAGAGGGACTTTTTACAACATCATGTAATTACAGAACAAAGGGGAATGATTTCAAACTGAAAAAGGTGAGGATTAGGTTATTTACCGCGAGGGTGGTGAGACATGGAACAGCTTGCCCAGAGAAGTTGTGGATGCCCCATCCCTGGAAGTGTTCAAGGCCAGGCTGGATGGGGCTTTGAGCAACCTAGTCTAGTGAAAGGTGTCCCTGCCCACCCATGGCAGGAGCGTTGCAGCTGGATGATCTGTAAGGTCCCCTCCAACCCAAACCATTCTACGATTTTATGATCTGAGTATAATTTTGGAAGTTCAGCACATTAACATTACACTTATTTTACAGCTGGATGTAATTTCAGTATACATCTCGCCTTTCCATTGTCTCTCAAAGATCTACTACAGCATAAGAAAAAAATACTGTAACTGAATTTATCAGCTAGCCCTAAAAACTAAAAAGTCATATAGCTCATGTTACAGCTTAATATCTGAATGTAAAATACAGAGACTTAATAATTTTTTTCCTGAGAGCATTATGGTATTTTTCTTAACCTGTTAGTGGGAAAAACAAAACCATCCACCCCACTGTATAATTTTTACTCATGAAGAGCGTTATTTACCACTTCCCAGGAAAGTCAATGTAGTGAATTTCAAAATATTTTTATATTTTTTCAGATTTGTCTTCAGATTTATCTCTATTCTTTGAAAAAAAGAAAAACACACCAAGCCAACCAAAAACCATAAACTGAATAAACAAGCTAAAATAAACCAGTTTTTGTGTTTTTAGACTGCACATTCTGTGCTTTAAGAGAAATACTATATGCATAGGCTGTCACTGCCTGCAATAGCAGGAAACTCCTTCATAACCAAGGAGGATGAGATTTCAGCAGGACCAGTCATCACTGGTTGCATTCTATTTTATCCTCTCACCACCAATTTCCTTCTGCTGTGCAGAAATGAATACAAAAGAGCAAGACATTCTACTTATCTTGGCTTATCTTCCATATTGCTATGCGTTATGAAAAAACAAGAGTTTTGATTGCTAACTCCAAAGTCAAACACTAAACTCCAAAGCAGTAAGTAAGTCTTACAACCCTGTTACAGAATTGTTTGGGGTTGGGCTGTTTGTCTGTGTTATTTCTTGTGGTTTTGTGATTTGGTTTTTATTTTTTTTGAGGAAATCCAAAACAGAAATAACTTCTTTTGTAATTTATTATGTCACTAAAACAGCCAGGGGCAGCTAATGTTTAGTAGAAATAATATATGATAAACATTTTGCCATAATTTATAGGCAGACAAACCTAAAGCTAGCACAAGTCTCATTACAATGCTGTTTCTGGAAGTTAAGTCCAGCTGCATGTCACTTCAAAGAATTATGCATATTCCCTATTTAAGTCTCTTAGGGGACAGGGTATTTTTCCCCCTTTATTTTCATTTTATCACTGCATTTACACTAACTGTATGGGTAGTGGCAAGAAATGACGCATGTTAAAAAAGGAAAACCATTAATTATGATTTCATAATTACAGGGGAGTAGATCTTGGCTGTTTTGGAACCAGCTCTTCATGTTGGTTCACATGTGCATAAAATGAGCAACCTTTCCTCCAGCTTAGTAAGAAATAACAGGGCATTGCTTTACTGGCATTCAGAAAAACAACTGCTTGGTTTCAGCAGCACTGAGAACAAAATAAATGGTGAATATTCAGAGTATCGGAGCAAACACAAAAAAGATTAGGCAGATTCGGCAGATTCTCAGGAACCAGGTATCCTTCAGTCCAGCCTCAAAAATACAAATCATGCAGCCACCCCATCTCTTATCAGGACTTCACTGCTCTGCTCCCTCGAGGTTTAGTTAATCAGCAGCAAAAGGAACAACTTCTTTAAATGTGTGGTGGGAAAGCTGGATGTACATGAAAAAGAAAAAAAAAAAAAAAAAAGGCATGTCTTCTCACAGAGCTGTTACTGACACACCAGAAATATCAATTTTGGTTTCTTCACTCAATTCAGAAGTTTGCAATGAATCAAACTTTCCAAATTACTTAGATCCCCTTTTTCTGTTCTACAAAAATGCTGTTATCTATGCCTGAAATCAGCAGATCTAAAATAAATACGGGAATATAGGAAACCACATCATACTCACTTTTCATGTGGTATCTTTCACCATCCTCACATACGTTCCTTTCTCATTTACCTCCTTTCTCTCCCACTACATTACTTTTTCTACTGAGTTTCCACTCCATAAAACATGCATTAATTTTATCCCTTAATGTAATTGATATTTTAAAGCATAAAGAACTTGTTTTAATGATACAGTCAGAGCAATTAAATTATGCCCTACTTTTGAAATGCTGTAAAAAGTGATTACACATTTACCTCTAAAATTCCTTTATGTTCTAGGCCTCACAAAACTTTCCCAAACTTTCTATCTCCAGCTATATGAATTCTTCTCCTATTTTCCAGAAACAGAAGGCAAGGGAAATAAAAAAAATCAAGGGAGGCTGTGAGTCACCTTGGACATTGTAACATCAAGGACAGTGAGCTAAACTGTGTCAGGCATTCATTCTGAGATCCAAGACATACTAGATCTCAAGATGCCTTCCAGTAGAAAGAAACCCTTTCCTCCTATCCAAAGCCAGTGTACATTTATAGGATCCTTTCAATCAGCTGTAGTAAGCATATATTCTTGCATGCATGCAAACTAACAGAAAAAGAATATTCTGATGATGAACAGAAGAATATAAAGAGTAACATCTGAACCAGGCTCAGTTCTGCAGAGTTGTAAGAAAATGGTTTATAAACAGATATGACAAAGTCTTTAGAATAAAAGTCCAACACTTTCATATGCCTTAACATAACCATCAAGTCTCCTATCCATATCCATCTTGCTTTATTCACTATGTTTTCACAGTTCAGTCATTTTCTCCGCTAATAAAATGTTTGGTCCAAAAAACCCCACTATATTTGTACTTAGAGTCTGATACAGGAAGAACGAACTAACCTTCTAAAGTTAAGACATCCTTCAGAGTTAAGATATGAAGAAAATTCTGTATCAATTACAGATTGCCTCATGTCAAGACAATGAAACTATGCAGCTCATAACCAAGTCAACAGCTCTACTACTCCTGTCACTATTTTCATTCGCAAAGGAAATTTTGACAGGGTTGAATACTAAGTTAACTGCAGAGGAAATTAAGCCCAGTGACAAATGAGAGGTTATCAGTGGACTTCTCAAAATACTTGACACCAAAATTCTTTATTTCAGTTCTCACCACTGCTCTTTGCAGTGGACTAATGAGACTTTCAGGATGAGCAGAGTGGAGAGATGCTGTGATGCTGTCATCAGAAAAAATGAGAACATCACATTGAAAGATCTAGGATTGCCTTAGGAATGGAGTAACACAAATGGGACAAAAGTTATAGAAATTCAAGCTCCCCAGGACATCTCACTTGGAAGTGCTGTACAGCACAAGCCTAGGCATGACATATTAACACAGCAACTATGGCCTGACAGCTCAACAGAAACAGAAAAAGGAATTATACCTGGGGAAAAAGTATTAATGTCACTGTACAATGACCACAGTAAAGCCTCGTCTCAACAGCTCATTTCTGTTAATTTCTATCATATGAGGGAATATTAACAGAGAAGACTCTATTATCTAAACATACTGGAAGCAAAACTGTTCAAGCTACAGTTCAAATACTGCCACTGACATTCTGACAAACTTAAGTTTTCTTGCCTTCTGCATGGAAGAAGCAATAACAGCAAACATAATTTTTAAAGGGAGTCAGTCAATTCACAAATGGAATTTCTATTATCATCTGCAACTACGTGGGCACGGACTTGGTGATCCAAGATGCCCCTTCCAGTCTTAAATGTGCACCTCTTTCTTACTATCACTATCAATCTTTCCAATGGAAATTCCAATGTAGGCATAAACCATCTGCTTCACCCAAATGTGCCATGACCTCTGGCCTGAAATTAGCAGTGAACATGAACTGGAAATGCAAGACTCCTCTGAGCCTACCTCAATTTTCCAGTCTGCTGAATTTATAAACAAACTCCGCTTTAAGGAGCTTCTTGCAGCCTAGCACCTTATACATTTAGTACAGATCTACCAAAAATTTGTTTCTGCATCTCTCTCCTCTGTTTTTGCTGTTTTCCTGCTTAAAATACCCACCTGTCCCCTCTGATTTTATTAGGCCTGTAACACCATGCTGCAGCCCAGTGTGTCAAGCAGAAGGTTTAGAGGTTGCCAGGAGCATCATACATGGTTCTTCATGCAACAGTGGGGATGCACCACCAGATTGAGAAGGTACAGATTCATCTTTGGTCATACTTCACACTCTGCCTTCTCCTCCCCCTTTCCTGTTCTTTATT
This sequence comes from Oxyruncus cristatus, assembly GCA_013399855.1. Lineage (NCBI taxonomy): Eukaryota > Metazoa > Chordata > Aves > Passeriformes > Cotingidae > Oxyruncus > Oxyruncus cristatus. The sequence continues at coordinate 1,397,278 of VXAY01005691.1, forward strand.
CTTTATCTCACAATACACTTCTGAAAGACAAGTTTTCTGAAGTGATGTTTTAGAAGTGACATGCCATTGCTTTTTTGGCATTTAATAAGCCAGTTTAACAGCAAGTATTTATTTGCCTGCATCTCCCACCTGCAATTTGCTAGCTCTAATGCTAGTGTTGCCAAGCTGTAAAGTTTCTCCCCAAAAAAGTGGTATTAAACTAACTTCCAAATTACATACCTTCTCCTACATGTTCTAAATATATAGAGAAATATTTCTTTTGCTCAGTTGGAGTAAATTTAATCTAATTTGATTCTGTGGATTAGGGCTTGTCAGTGCATCAACTCTGCTTAACTCATATCTCTTGCCAGATACTACTTTTTTTCGAGACTACTAGCAAGTAAAATACCAAATCTGTTACTCTTCAGTGCAAAGAAAAAACACAACACTTCTGAAACAAAGTCCTAATTAAAGTCTGGCAATTCTAGATTTGAGTTTCATACAGAAAAAAAACCTAACAAACTCCAAAAAAACATTTTAAATACAAATCTAAATTTTGAATAAGAAAACTAGGAATTGGACTTACAAGTGTGTCTGGAGAATACAGTAAGAAAGTATGTACCTGCATACCATTTTCTAATTGAGCATCCAATTCAAAGTTTCTACTTATTCAAATGCAAATTGAACTAGCTAAAGCACAAATGCCCAGTCTGAGACAAATTCAATTATAACAAGTCAGTCACTGAATTCTGAACATGGATGCTTTTCTATACTTACATATTTACATTTTAATCTAGACAGAAAAAACAACCCTGATGAGGCATATGCAGATAAGAATCCTTAGTCCTTGATGCATATGATAAATCAAAACAAGCTGAAAAAAACAGCATACAAATAGGAACTCTGGGATTTTTATTTTTAAGTTTTTTTTTTTTTCTTTAAGAGACAAGTATGAGTGCTTTTGTCACTATTTGTGAAGAGTTTTCCTCCAGGGAAAGAAGTGTAACCCCAGACATCAGCACAGAGAGATGATCTCAGACTGGTATTCCTGGTATGAGCACAGGGAGATTAAAGAATAGAGGAGATCATTAATCTGAACTGTGGCAGCTTTTACTCTACTTATAAATTACTTCATACTCTTAGCTTCTATAAACACCTTTCAAATTTCAACTAATTAAGAGCTGAAGTTCTTTGAATGATCATTCCTGCAGACACCCGAGTCAGAGGACTTTGGGAAGCTTGTTCCCTGCACAGAACTGAGCAGTCTCTGCAGCAGTTCCACACACTGACCCACCCCAGCAGTTAAACACCACGCTCAAGGGATCCAATCCCCTAGAACTGCAACCCACATACCCCATTGTGGCAGATGTCCACAGCTCAAGACCAAGCAGATCCTTCCCACAGGTTGAACGGCTGGTTGTGGTGTGCTGACCTTGGCTGGATACCAGGTGACTTCCCTACTCAACCAGGGAGGGGAGAGAAAATACAACTAAAGGCCCGGGGGTTGAGATGAGGAAAGGGAGAGGTCACTCACCAGTTACCATTATGGGCAAAACAGACTTCACTTGAGGACAATTAATCTAATTTATTGCCAATCAAATAAGAGTAAGATAATAAGAAAATATGACCAAATCTTAAAACGCCTTCCCCCCACCCCTCCCTTCTTTCTTGCCTTAACTTTACTCCTGAATTCTCTACCTCCTCTCCCACCGTGGTGCAGGGGGTTAGGGAACAGGGGCTGTGGTCAATTCATCACATGTTTCTGCTGCTTCTTCCTCCTCAGGGAAAGATTCCTCACACTTTTCCCCTGCTCCACCATTGGATCCCCCACACAGGAGGCAGTCCTCCATGAACTTCTCCAGTGTAAGACCTTCACACAGGTTCTTCACAAACTGCTCCAGCATGGAAGGTCCCTTCCATGATGTGCAGTCCTTCAGGAACAGGCTGCTCCAGCATGGGTTCCCTGTGGGGTCACAAATCCTGCCAGCAGACCTGCTCTAGCATGGACTCCTCTCCTCATGCGTCCACATGTCCTGCCAGAAGCCTGCTCCAGGGTGGGCTTTCCACAGGGTCACGGCCTCCTTTGGGCATCCACCTGCTCTGGTGTGGGCTCCTCCATGGGCTGCAGGTGGATATCTGCTTCTCCATGGACCTCCAGGGGTTGCAGGAGGACATCCTGCCTCACCCTGGACTGCAGAGGAATCTCTGCTCCAGCACCTGGGGCACCTCCTCCCTCTTCTTCTTTGACCTTGGTGTCCACAGAGCCTTTACTACCACATACTCTCACTCCCTTCTCCTGCTCAATCTCCACTGTGCAGATTCTTCCACCTTCTTAAATACGTTATCCCAGAGGTGCTACCACTATCACTGACGGCTCCGTGGCTCTGTCTTGGAGCCATCTGGAATTGGCTCTATCAGACATGGGGAAAGTTTCTGGCATCTTCTTACAAAAGCCACCCCTGTAGCCCCACCACTACCAAAACCTTGCCACGCAAACCCAATACAGTCGTTCACAGAAAGCCAGCCCTCTCAATACTTCTCACCCTACTTAAACCAGCATTGCACAGGTCTGTGCATCAGCACTACTTATCCAATCTGCTTGTAAACCTGGTGACAGACAGCAGAGCCAGTCTTATGTGCCATGACAGAAGCAAGCCTAGTTAATGCAGTAGCTTAATTAACCCATTCTTGCCCTCTTTCATAAAAAATGTGTGAATCTCATTTGATGATATGTGTTCAGAGGTCAATATGCCTCACTAGGTTCCCAAAAAGATGCTCTGATTTTCTGTTGGAAGCATATAAATATGTCATTTTGTTTCAGAAGGGGCACCCAAATCACAAGCAAAATACATGTATCTCTGTAGTGGGTTTACTCTGGACCAATTTTTTTTTTTTCAAACTTTTTACACAATTGCTATGAGAGAAGTTTTATACAGACAAAAGAGACTTGACGTGGGGGAATAATATTAAATTTATTACTAGCAGGATAAAAACTAAAGAATAATATATACAACAATTCTAACTAGGTAAAATTATGTAGAAAATGTTATGTATTTACAAAATAATCCCTCCCCCTTGTATCAGTCCAGGAGGAGGAAAGTCTTTTCTTTACTTTCAGGGTTTACAGTTCCTCTAAATCAAATTTGCAGCACTTGAAAGTTTTCTTCTATTATCTGTGGGGCGACAGCTCCGATCGGCCGTAGCTGGAAATCTCTCTCTCTCTCTCTTTCTCTCTGCTGCACGTCGACCTCAGGACTGTCCCTGCTCCTCCCTGCCGGGCCAGGACCGGAGGCTGGGGGGTACTCGGGCCCTGTGAGGTCCTCCATGGACTGCAAGGGGACAACTTGCTGCACCAGGGTCTGCACCACTGGTACAGGGGATAATGGCATCGAGTCCATCCCCTGTTTCTTGTGGGGTCCCTTCTCACAGCAGACAGCCTTGGATGAGCTTCTCCAGCATGAGTCTACCCTCGGACAACAGTTCTTCCATACTCTGCTGTCCTTTAGGGTCACAAATGAATTACACCAGCATAAATCCCTCACTGGGATCACAAGTCCTACCCAGGACACTTGCTCCAGCACAGGTTTCTCTCTCCAAGGGCCACAGGTCTCCAGCAAGACTCTGTTTCATCTTAGGCCTCCCACGGAGTTACAGCTTCCTCTGTGCACTCCTCTCCTCCAGCACAGGTTCACTTCATGACCTGCAAGAGGGTCTCTCTGCTCCGGCACAAGCTCCTCCATGAGCTGCAGGAGGGTCTCCTCACTCCAAATAATCTTCCACACGTGGCAGGGGTTTTAGTTTTTAAGTCTTTTCCCCTGCTGAAGGGGGAGAGGGGGGCCCCCTGGGCCTCTCCTCCCCCCTCCTGCTACACTGACCTTGGAGGCTACATCACTGTCTCTTGTTCTCCTCTGCTCTCGAATTTCTTCTGCGCAATTCATCTTCTCTTCCGTTTTCTTAAATACGCCATTCACAGAGATGTTACTAAAACTTGTGATTGGCTTTACTACAGAAATCTACTTGGAATTAGCTATTTTTTCAACCCCGGCGGGGGGGCTGGTAAACCCAAGACAATCTCTCTCCTTCACACACACATACTCATCTTACTCCTGCCTAACAGTTTTATCCAAAGACTGAATTTAAAGGACTTCATGGTCTCAGCTGACCTGTAGCCATAGAAACTTACTGTTATAGTTTGGTGGGCTTTCAATGTTGAGGGTTAAATCTAAAACAGAAATGGAAGGAAAAAATTCCTTACAGATTTTTAATGGATGGTATTTGCTGATCCACCATGAGCCTAGGTTTAGCTTTACATCACCTAAAAAAATAAATCTATCAACAGACCTGGGTAAAGACTAAATAGCTAAGCATAGCCTTCCATTTAGCCTATCACTATCACAAGTCAAACTCCATACTGAATACAAGCTTTTAAGTAAGTTATACTCTCATGGAAGAGAGTTTTATATGGTCCAGATTTCCTTTGAACAGTTAGATATACTTTTTCCTATAAATTTTCATTTATGTGAGTAGCAGTTTCATGAGTGTACTTTCTTTTAAGGTATTTTCTTCTGCTCTCCATACTTCATGTATTTGCATCAACATCCTACTTCTTATTTCAGTCATTTTTTTCCTTTCTTCCTTTTACCACAAGTCTTCCCATATGATAATTTTCAGTTTTTCCACAGCTCCATGATCTGCTCATACTTTTTTGGCATTAAAAGACAGGAGAAACACTTGAGAGAAGAGAAAGTGATTAAGTTTGTTGCATTGTGTCTTTCACTTGGGTGCTTTCTGGAGAATTAAAGTGTGCATTAAGCTAAGCTTAACACTTTTGAAAGCATACAATTATTCATAAAGATCCCTTGTGCTTAGCTTTATATTTTTTCCCTAACAAAATTTAGTGCCAGTTGCAAACATCAATAAAGAACACAGCACCTACGAATATCTAACACACCCACTTAAGGTACTATATTGGCACTTAGAAACTAACCTAGTAAAACTTCTGAAGGGCAAAACTAAAACAAAAACTCAAGACTGAAGTATGGCGATCAATCTTACACAAACGTACCAAGCTTTCACAGCCACCAAGACATGTTCCTGCATGTATTAGAGCAGGCCATTCTGCTTTCTGCTCTAAGCACTAAAAATCCTAGAGGACAGCTTTCATGCCAGACTACAGGCACAAATATAAAAATGCATAATTTAAAGTCATTTTGTGTTTAAAATACACCAGTATGGAACTTCACTACTTCAGTGTTCTAATAAAGAAGCTACGTATACAATACACACGGCGAACATCACGCCACAGTGATCTCGGCAGCTGAGCTGCCACCTCATAATGGAATACAATTAGTTTGTCAGCATCAGAAACAATCAGGGACTTCCCTGTTTATTTAGCACGTTTAATAATAACAAATACAAAGAACCCCTGCTATTTGCAATGGTGAAACTTAACTGACATGTCTGCATGAGTTATTTCACTGTGAAGGCTCACACTGCTAAAAAAATTAAATGCTTTCTAAGATCAGTGAAAGAAATTAAGACAAAGCAAGCGAGCAAAACCTCAGCAGAACAAGTGATTTGATTTCAGTTGACAGGAGCTACACATGACCTGACTTCTACTAAGGAGAGCAATGGTACAATAAACAAAGCCTGCAATTTGACATCAAAGGAGTTTTGAAAGGACAGTACATTACATGAGGAAATCACTATTTTTCTTCACTTCCCGACATTTTACAGTAACTACCCAAGGGACATGAGAGATTTCAGCCTTAGTCAAATAAAAATCTGAGAAAAAAATAAATAATAATCCTGTTTTACTGATATAGATAACTTAATTGGAAGAACTGCTAAAGTGACCTTGCAAGTGATGAGGTGTAATTAGGATGCTCCACTTTTGCAGCATGTAAATGAATTAAAGCAAGGGAAGGTACTGGACAGCTGCCTTAGCACTTCAAACACCCAAAGGTATTTTTGAAACTGAGTGTGAAGGGACATATAGTCCATCTTGGAAATAATTTTCTTTAGAGGACAATTCAAGAGCACACAATTAGCTGGAAACAGGGCATCCTGAGAGCAGCTTGGTGTGCCTCTTCATTACCTTGGCTGATGAGGCAAGGCTATATGAGAGCTGTACTGAAACAGGGAAATATGAGAGCAAGATTGTCAGGGACCAAGAGGGGAAAAAAGGAAGGGAGGAGTGAAAAAGAAAAACAAACAAACAAAAAACAGTCAGGCATTAGTTTTCTCAAACCGTGGAAAACAGCAAAAACTCTGAAGTACACAGATGCTTTCAAGAGCAAGTGTGTTCAAAGCAGCAGGTCCAACTTCAGCAACAAGTCACTTAGAAGACAGAAAAAAGGGTTCAGGATGTCAAGAAAGACTATGCTGATGCAGAAACCATTGCTGTGCAGCACAGTGTGCTCTCCTTCATCAAGTTCCAAATCAAAACATAATCTCACTTGTATTTTCAATATGAAAATGCAGATAGTAACAGTAAACTGTAAGCAGTACCTTTATTTCCTTATTACAAGGAAATAAGACACACACTATACGAAAAAACAATGATCAGGAGTCCACTCAAACCACTAAGTTTTTCTTCTCAGTAGAATGTTTCTACTGTATTGTAACAGGACAGGAAGCACAAGGAAAAGAGGCACCTGCAGAAGTACATGTTAATCTGTAGGCACCAGTTTACGAAAATTTCCCCTAGACTTTTCTTGCTTGCCTTGCATTATTGAACTTGCACAGCTTTTAAGGAATAAAGTAAAACAAATGATGGGTATGTAATAACATTAGAGAGTTTAAAGCACATTCAGTCAGCATGCCCAATACCTACATTAAAGATTGAAAAAGAAAATAATTCTATATTTCCTTAATGAGACAAAAAAAATGGAAATAGCAGCTTTTGGATCATCATCTGTTGTATTGCTGTCTTCTACTCCATATTCTCAAAAAAATGAATTGCCAACAAAATGCTTTATGTCATTTATTTTTAAATTAAAAAATCCCACTTTAGTAGCAGATCACCAGGAAAAATTTATAATGAAAAATGGGCTTTAATAATATTCAGTACACAGAGAACAACAAGGGTTTACTGGTAATAAAAGCCTTAATTACAGACTCAATAATTGATAGACATAAATGAAGTACACTTTTATCATTTTTATAAGCTGTGAAAAAATATAAAATAGAAAGCAAGGAAACCATTCCTGGGTTTTATTGCTTAATGTCAGTAACAGATTATTTATTTATTTATGAAAAAGAATTCTACAACAGCCCTCATTCCTTCCTTTCCTTCACCTTTCATTTAGCTTTTTCACCTCCATACAATTTCTCCTGTCATCCAGTAACAGAGTCCTTCTCAGGGTGCTTAAATTATTTCATTGTCATTTCAGATCACTTCAGGAATGACTTCCATTGAGTCTTCTAGCTGTCCAGAAGCAAGCCAGCCAGTTAGTGCTCCCCCCTGCAGCAGCACTGCTTCAAGTGCGGCAGCAGCATTTGTTAGTGGGACAATCCCATCTAGCCAAAATGAGAAAGTGATGGTGGCAAACCACAGTGAAATCCAAACCCCTCCTCTCATCTCTGCAAAGGGCTGAGCTGACTCTTACGTCCTTCTCTCCATAGAAGACTTTGAGAAAGAGTCTTGTAAGTCTTTTGTATAGCTCAGGCAGCTCTGAGCTGATGTTCCACAACACAGCAGCAAAACTAGAAGGAAAATTGCTTTGTTGACAATGCAGCTGAGCAGAACATCCACAAATCAACTCTTAGCATGGCACCACACACACAGCTACCATCTTACCACACCAGATTGCTGTGCTCATTCAAGGTTTCTTGCACATCCCAACCAGCACTTAGCATGCCAGAAAACCACTGCCAGAAGACACCTGCCTCAGGCCTGTAATCCCCTGCTCACCAGAGCTTGTTAAACCATCTATGTGATCTCGATTCCCTGCCACAATTTGTGCAAGAAGTTGGGGCAACTTGAGAAGACATGCATGATCCTGGAGAACAGAAAAACAGCCCCACTAAAAATAGATATCGAAATCTGAATGACAATCGAGCCAGTTGGCCTACAGGAGGTTGCTATTCTTAGCATTGCTTCCAGTTAAATAACTATTTCTGGGTTAAATAAAGATATTAAGTGTACCTAGAAATGCTTTCATTTTCACTGCTGCTACAATCTGCAGTTGGCAGTGGAGTTTCTCATTGAGGACCTGGGAAGAAGAAAACAACAAGAAAATTCTACAAACTTAAAATGACTGAAGAGATTCAAATAGATGCTACTTATCACTTAAAAATAGAGGACTAGTCCGAGCTAGGTCAGTTTAAAACAACAGATCATACTGAGACAGAAAATGAAATTAATGAGAGCCTGACTAATGCCAATGAAATGCTCTTTGGAAAATAGGGGGCCTGTGATACAGGGTGATTCAGAAGCTAACTCGTCTATAAAAAGCTAGCCTTGAAGAAGAAATAACAAATAGCTGTGATAAATAACTACAAAATTAACAAAGCAAGAATAATTTTTTCTTAATTAAAAGAATATTAAAAATGAGCAAATACTCAACAGGTGACACAAGGCAGTTTCAGCAGAGTTTACTGTGCTTATGGCAAAATAAACAAATATTAACATTAAAAAGAGGCACAAGACCAAGTTTCACCAAAACTTAATTTTACCTCAAGCAAAATAACCAAGAAACACAACAAAAAAGAAATATCCTACTGGTAAATAATGCTGGTTCTTGTGATCTGGCTAGCAGACCAACATGATCTGACCATTTCTGATAGCTGCAGTTTCAGATAGAAACTTCAGAAAAAAAAAGAAAAAAACCTCAGGGTTACATTGCATGCAAGATCTTTTTGTTTTAAATATTTCAGTGAAATAAACGAGACAGAGGTATGCAACTCTGACAGGATGTGCTGCCATCCAGCAGAAAAACAGACACAAAGCCTGCAGAAGCCCCCAGAAATACCATCACAGAAGAGAGTCAATAATCAAACACTGATGCTAGAACATTTGAACAAAGTTAAGTTTGATAAGAACGTACTTCAAAATAAGAACATGAAAGATTGCTGTTGTATGAACAGCAAATACTGGTTTGAATGGACTAGCAGGACTGAAAGATTGGCAATTTTATGGCTCAATGCATTCATAGCTGGTCACCAGCAACAAATAACTTCTGCACACAAAGAAATTGAGATCCTTGTTGAGAAAAATTGGAGGAAAATAGAAATAGAAAAAAGAGGAGTTTTCCTTTGTTACTATCCTCTTATCTGTGGATTCTGAACAATGATGTGGTTAAACTAACCGTGCAGGGATGCAAACATTCTTTAAATTCACAAAGCTGAAAGTAATCTGTGCTTACAAGTGAAATAAAAAAAAAAAAAGGTGTTTGACTAATAAGAAAATACACACCATCATCTTTGTTGTGGGATGAATGTAAATTGAGCTTAGAAATCGAAGGGCTTGATCCTCATCTTTCACAAACCAGTTCAAAAGACTTCAGGAAAGAGAAACATTTCTCCTTCATCTCCCTAAAATGCAGCATGCAGAAACACACTGAGATAATGTGCAGGCATTTAACAAAAATTATTACAGCTTCTAACCTTTGCTAACAAGTTCCAGGGCCAGGTAATTGATTATAAAAATGAAACTGCATTTACTATTTGCTAACTTCAGATAAGCAGCAGCTATATAATTGATTCTTCCTTTCAGTATTCATCCAGTTGCACTGGTATGAAAGCCTGTATGTGAAACACTGGTATTTTATTTAACAGTTCATCTGTTTCACTGCCTATTTTCCCTCTATGGATGAAGGCTGAACTCAAATTGCCATAAAAAAATTATATGGACTACTTCAAGGTATTTAGTGTTATTGCTGGGTAAATGACCTGAGACAAAATGAGATGAAAGGTTACCAGAAGTTACTACTTTTCTGGTAAGGAATTTAGGAGTCAGGAACAATTGTTGGTCATTGTTTCACAAGTCTCCCAAGAAGATCTGTGCCACAGAAAAATCTCGTAATCTTGTGTTTCTCCTGGCACCATCACTGGAGAGAGCGCTCAAAGCTTTGCCAGGACCCAGAGGGAACAGGCATGCTACTTCTACAGCTCTGATGACAGACAGATATTCAACTCTCCACCACCTTTCAATGACTTTCTCTCAGAAGACACACAAAATACACTCTAGCCTTTATTTCTTCCACTTATTCTCTCAAAGGTTTTTGGTTTTTCTTTCTCATTTCTTCTGGTTTGAACTTCTGTTCTCATATTTCTTCATGTGCTTACGGAAAAAGAAAAGCCACAGCTCCTTTAACGCGTTCCCTCTATTAAACACCACCAACAGTGAGACTTCACTCATTCTCTGTTTTCTCCTTCAAAACCTGCAAAAGGACTATAGTCTCCAAGGCATAGTTTGGTAGACAAATTCTGATTAATTAGCTGTATCTGAATAGTCTGCTAATATAAACACAACTCTCATCAGCATGTGTATTCCTGGCAGCATAACAAACAATTCTCCCTCCTTCTTCCTCTCCCTTGCTTTGCTTTTGATAGTGCAGTCTGCTCACGTAAGAACAGCCATGCTAGCACCTCAGCTGGTATAGAAGCATCAGAGAAACATACATTATGTTCTTGAGCAATGTCTGCAAGATAATTAGCCCAGAGATCTCCTGTCTAGATCATTGCAAAAAAACCCCAAAACTTGTGTTTGATGAACCATGGGGAGAAAGGAGCAGTGTCCTTAACTCCTTTACGTAGGCTCCTGTTGGCCTAGAGCACAAGTCTCTCCATGTGGTCACTCACAAAATTAGGTCAAGCCAAATGACTTCGAATCCTCATCACATTCACTTCTGATGGACTCAGACTTTCTTCACACTTACAGCAGACCACTTTTCTCCATGTCTTACTTATTCCAAGACTGGGAAATTCTGCAAACAACTCTGAGGTGTTATTTAAGATGACAGATGAGCCTGTGATTAAAAGATTCATGTTGTCATGCTATTATAGGCACAGTTAAAGCAGGACAAAAAAATTAGTTAGGCCCATTCATATCTCATTCATATCTTCGTTCCAATTCTTTCTTTAGCCTAAGCACAATTTCAAGTAGAAAGCACTATGCCTAAAGATCAATATTCCACTGACGTGCCTGTCCACTGCAAAGGGAACAGAGCACACAGTGGTGTTTAATAACTCCCACTTTTTCCCAGTAAACTTTCTACAGGTCTTGCTTCATCACAATTTTATGCACTGTGAGCCAAGATTTATTATTTATTTATTTTAAATAGAAATAACAATAAAGCACTACAGTATCTTGTTGAAAAGTGGGACACAAACAACACATGAATGGGACACAACTGAATCAGTCTACACTGCAAAATAAACAAGTAATCACCACAGGATTTGATAGCCATGCATTTAAACATATCCTAATCCCAAAACTAATAAGAAGGCATAACTATAAAAATAGATCTCTCATGTTAAGTCTCATAAAAGTCACAAAACTGCAAATCTGCTCTAAAGGATTTCCTCACATTTTAATTAACTATCATAAAAATATTGTGATGAGATAATCTCAGTTTATATAGAAGCATTTTCTCCATTTAAAATTATACTCAAGAAAGCTTAGTAAGCTGCATATTCCCTGCTGACAGGCACAAAAAAAATTTCCTTTCTCATATATTATATTTTATATATGGAAAAACCATGTGTGTGCAATTTAAAAACAGAGGCTTAAAAAGTCAGCCAAAGAGGTGAAGTTGCAGCAGACTCAGGAAGACTGAACTAGACCAATCCCCCACCTAACTATTTCTTTGCAAGGAGCAGAAAGATACTACAACTCACAGACAGTATTCAGCATCTTAACACCCTCTACACCATCACTTACGGCTTACTGTATCCTGTGACCCCTCGGCATGGGCCCTGCGATCTCTAGCCTGAAAATCAGGTCCTTAAGAATCTAAATACTCAAATTCAAAGCTGTGTGTTCAAACACATACTGTATCATGGCCCAAAACCATTGCGTTAGCTTGCTTTCTAGATTTTGTGACTAAGCAAAACTGCTGTTGCAGGTTTACAGAATGTCATTTCTTCAGAATTGGTAAAAACACAGTGTAAGAACATGGGCAGCTTCCTTCCAGAAATGAGAGCTTCTTGACCATCTTGAATGAGCAGTGTAAGGTCTATGTCACCCCAGAGAACATCTGATGGTCCAACAGGACAGAGTCAGACTTTTAGGTCACCCAGTGATTATGCTCAGCATATGCCACCCTTCCCCTGACACGTTACCTTATACACCACGTCTCTAACAAGGACTAGAAGAAAACATTCAGGGTTTTTTCCCCTCCCCAAAAAAGACTGTAAATATGAACAGCTTTTCAGATTATCTGTTCTTGACCCTCAGATGGAGAAGGGAGGCTGCCTGGAAAGAGTGTGTTAACCCAGGTGGTCACCCTATGAGCACAAGCTACAGATGCCCAGGGTAAGAACACTTCAGCTTGGAGAAATCCCTGTGGGAAAGCAGAGGTGGCTTCCTGAAACAGGAAACAACACTGAACTGTATGGGTGACAAAAAGGGAACAACAGAGATGGTGGCGTGGCAGTACATGGTCTTTACCGAGGGGGAGAGCCTGCTAAATTATGGCAGGTGAAAGGGAGGAGGCAGAGTGACTGCCAAACCCAGGGGAGCACGTGCTAATACAGACAGGGGAGGGCAGGCACTGCCTATCTTGGAACTGCGTTCTCCCCTGCTCCCTGGTGTCTCTTCTACCTGGTTCTACTCCTCTCCCTCAATATACTCTGATCAGGGGTTCTCCTCAATGCCTCTATTTTCCAGAATGCTTTCTGTTGTCCTATTGCAACCTGTTTCACATAGAAGCCAAAATCCAGCTGCCCTTTCTGTGCAGACAACTGACCTCCTCCATCCACGTAAAGGGAAGAGGCAGCACATGCTGGGTCTGCACAGCTGTGCCAGGGCCCTCTGCTTCCTTCCTCCTGCCACTGCTCTCACTGCCTGCTCCCCCACCTCAAAAGCTCTCCACCGCAGACACCACTTCCCTCTAGTTCTTCAGTGGAAGCGACAAGCCAGATCCAAAAGCTGGGCTCCCCTTAGGTTCAGCTGACTGTTCTCTGGACAAGTCTCACACACACCAGCTACAGCTCCTCCTGGCCACCACAATGACTGTCCCTCTTGTCCCAGCAGCATCCTTCTGCAGGCCTTCCCAAATGACACTGCATCCTTCCCAGTCTCTGTTGCAAAGACCCCTTTCCATGATTTTACCATTTTTTTTCTCAGGCTTTAGGGATAAACCTGGTTTAACATGCTGGAAGTAAGCTCCTTACCTTTTATTTGTGCATGCTACTCTCTGCAGAGATGCTGATCTGTATCTTTGGCCCGACCACCAACTACTGACAGCAAACTTCTCTTTCAGCTAGTTCATAAATGCTCCAGTCATAAATATTTGCTTACAGAGCAGTGGGAGCAAACTGAACTTTTAAGTATACACATTAATACACCCTGTCAAAGACCTAAAGTGCTGCTCTTGCAGTCTTAAGTACTCTAGGACTAATTGTTCTCACCTCTAAAGTCTTCACTCTTCAAAGCCTACAGATTATAGAGAAGTATACCAATAAGTGACACAGTGAAGTCTAGCAAACAATATGCTAGCAAAAAAATATTTTTTATTTCTGACTGAAATGTTCTCAAATATCTTTTGATGTTCGAGTGCTTTTTATAAATCAAAACCTCCTCCATTATGTTAGTTTGCTTTCTTTAAACCGCAGATCTACACCTTGTTTCTTAAACCTCAGATGCCAAAAGAATAAAAACTGGTGGGTAAGAATTTCAGTATTCCATTTTTGTATTTTTTTTCCCTTTGCTATGATTTAATGAACTCAAATTCAGACTCCCCTCTAAATAAAATGGCAGAAAAGTGCAGTTTTTGCATCCAACTCACTTTACAAAACTTTAAACCTTCATTTGTGTGTGATCAGTAGAGGAGATCACACATGGTGCTATACAAAATACAGCACGGAGAAGGCATAGTTAAAGCCCACACAAGGGCTCAGTCCCAGGGCTAAATCACAGACACTGATGCTTCTCAGCTGCAGCAGTAGCTGGTGGTGCTGGCTGACACTGCCAGGTTGCCTCCAGAGTCACGAAACAGCCTAGGCCCTTCCTGCAATAGAGGGAAGAAATACTGTCTCACAGGAATTGCTACTCCTGCTGCAAATCCTGGGGCAAGTTGGACTTCCCTGAGTTTTTTGACTGGACATGTGTTGTTCAGGTTCAGACCCAAGCCTTGCAGGGTAAAGTTTGACTACCCTTGACACTGGGAGAGCTCTTTTAACATACAATTCATCTGGTACATCTGCCAATATAACTATTGCAAGATTAAGCATTCTAGACTCACAAACAGCTTGTTGGCAATAGAAATTACCAAGGATGTGCATCCATTGCAGAAGAAGACTATATAAAATTATGTAGCCTTGCAGTTGCAACTGAAGTATTACCAAGCCAGAGGCCACAACATGTTCATTATGATTGAAGTATAGCTCAGGCAAATGCCACAAGAAACATAAAACTCAATTTTTTCACCACTAGAGTACCAGAGTTTAGGTTAGACCACTCAAATCCTTTTAAATTAAATGCATGCTGTGGTACTTCCACCCTGACTTAACAGCCCAGGAGTGCTGACATGTCCAAGGAAAAGTGGTTCTCCCAAACCACTGTCAGTCCCAATTCACTACAGTTTCCTTATGTCTAAAAAAACCACTGTTTGAAATGTCTGGCATACAGTGCCACTTACTCCAGAGAACACTGATCACTTTCCTCTTTCATTAAACTGTATTTAAATTAAAACAAACAAACAAAAAACAAACAACCCTGAAGCCACATCCAGTCCTCAAGTCTTCCCTAACCAGAGGGAACCAAAGAAACCCTGGAAAGTTTTTTAACTTTCAAGTTGCTGCTGAGGAAGACAGCGGGACACTGCTGAACTTAGTATTTTATTAGCTGATGGAAGATTTACGTCTTAACCTCACACCTGGAATTAATGCAAGCCTCAATAAAACTTCTGGTTTTCTAGTAGCTATCCTTCCCTCCTTTCCTAAAGACAGTAACAGTTCAGCTTTAATGAAAGAAAAGGCACCAAAACAACAACAACAACAAAAAAACCAAAACAAAAACAAACAAACAAAAAAATCACACCAAAAAGCCAACTAAACCCAACACAAACTTCATGAAAAGCTTTAGCAAAATAAGATATACATTGCAACACTCCCTTTGAAGCTTCTATTACCACTTTAATTAAAAGGGTCCATCAAGTATTATGTAGCTTCTCACACTCTATCACAAAAATGGCAGCTCTGAGATACCAACCTCCTCCTGTGGTTATGAAGAAAAGTCTGCACTGTACGGTATTACCAAAAAAGTAACAGATATTGACTCTATTGCAGGAAGAGAGCCTCCTCACAAGGAGTACTGGTCCCTGCCACGCTCAGCACTCTGCTCTTTCGTGCTTACATGAAAAGCTTCTCAGAACAATCACTGCTGTTTACAGATGTTGACACCTCACAGGAAGACTATAAACCAGCTGAAACAACAATAAAAACCAAGCTATGTATATGGCTTTTGTGAATTGGAATCCATACCTAAGGCACCTCACCATACCAAGAGGCCTAGGTTTTTATATGTAGTCACACAAAACTTCCAAATGTGAAGCTTCTATGTGGCCCTCGGGAGTAACCATATGTAAAAATAAGAATAATTCACTTTGAGAAATAGTTTAAAAGCATTGCTTCTGCCCAGAAAAATTAATAAGCTTTTGGACTGAACCATCAACTTCAGTCTTCAAAACTACTCTCACATCTAATAAAACTGGACTGAGAATTCCAGCTAGAAACAACTCACTCATCTCCCCTCCTCTGGGTGCAGGTATCACCCCCTCCCAACACCCTGTTTCTTTCTAGACAAAGCTTCTGGCAGCTCGAACTCACCCATTCAGCATTCATTAAAGAAACACACTGTGTTATTCATCCCTCTATCCTCTGTGCCACTGGTGCAATGGAAAGAGAGACAAAGATCACAAGCATACCGGGTGTGCTGAAGCCCATCCTTCCTTATCACTGCTGTACTTGCAGATGGATATAATGATTAAAAAGTGACCCGTGGAGCGCTTTGTGTGCCAGTCAGAGCAGAAGAAACAATGGGATGCTCCTAAAGTAGGTACCTCTCTGCAGCAGTTCAGAGAGTGTGCCCCCAGCAAAAGGTAGGAAGTTCTCCTGTTTAGAAGGAATACAGATCCTTCCCCTCTTACCTAGTGGAAATGAAACCATGGACCTAGAGGTGACCACCACTACAGACAGTTTCTGCCTGCTGTCCAAGAGTAACTCCAAAGCTGCGCACTCCAAGCTGTGCTGCCATGGTGGCTGCAGCAGCACATCGAGTCCCCTTCTGTGGGATGACAGCCAGCAGGCTCTGCAGAGCCTAACACAGCCAGCATGCCCCAACACCCAGCTACATCCCCACTCCCACAAGACCCTTAAAGATGCCACAATTCTCGTTTCCCCTGCTCCTATACTTTGGCTTTCAGGCAGACACAATACATCTCTTACAGCCCTCTGATACACCAACATTTTGATACACAGGCCAGAAAGTTTGCCTTCCTTGTGGCTCCAGACATCAAGAGCTTAAGGCTCTTTCAAGATAAGGGAAGAACTTTCTTACAGAGCGGACATACACACTATGTTAAGATGCATAAAAGATGTCAAAAAATTCTGTGAATCTACTAAAAAATGGTTAACCTGCATTTACATCCATGGTACTCACCTTTGCAGCATGCCACTTATTTTCCACTATCTCAAAAGTTTTAGACTCCTCCTCCTGCTGCCCCCAAGAAGCTGTGCAGAAGTTTTGGATTTAACACTACAGGGTACTTAAAGTGATAAGCAATGACAAGAAATGACCTGCAGACACAACTGAGTCTGGATGAAATACCAGAACCTGACCCTTACCAAGCCTGCAGGTGAACTTTCAGAAGCCCCACTCCAACATCAGAGATTCACGTAGACACTTAGGAATTTGCTGCTATGGGGCACCCTACATTAACTGGGGTTAAACCCTTAGGGTAAAGGACTTAAACTTCAAAGCTTACACAGAACATGTTGCATCATTCAACAGCAGTGTGGTGAGCAAGGTCAAACCGAACTATGAAAAGTTACCCCTCCGAAAGTCTTGTTACAGAAGCCATGTCAAAAGCCAACCTACTAGAGCAAAATATTTTCTATCTAACATTAAATATTTAAAAAAACAAAATATATTGCGTCAGAACTGCTTTACTAACCATAATTACTAGAACTACTTTATTAACCATAAAAATCTGCATTACTAAGTTCTTGTCTGTGCAGAAACACAATAGTAAAAAACATAATTCACTCATATGAACTGGAAGCTGGCAGGACATTCATAACACTGACTTCCTTATTGCTTCTCTGTGTAAGAGAGGTTCAAGATTAGCAATAAGTTGCAGAGAAGTTTGAAAGTGAGAAGTAATATTAAAAACACTTGAAAAAATCTCAGTCATGAATTAAAGTTGGAAAAATTATCCCCTTGCTAACCTTTAAAGCTGTCAAGCATAAGATGTAAATGTTTTCTGAATATATATCACCAGTTGTTAGTGAACTATTTTGCTAGCAGTGTCAGAAACTTTCAACTTTCCCAATTTTAGAAGGCAAATCCCATAATGGTGTGTCACTGTGTGAATTTTAAGACAATATTTACCCTATCATTTTCTCCATATTCAAGCATTTGATATGTTGTATCAAGAAGGAAGGAATTGATTCAGCACCCTTCTCTCTTCTGAAGTTACATGGCTACACTGAAATTCCCCAAATCTTGGCTAAATATTCCATTCTCTTCCTTTTTCTGTTTCATGTATGGCTTTGTAGGTAAAGGCTGTTAAGTCATCTCTGCTCTCTAAAATAACTCGTACAAGCCAACAAGCACGATTTTATCTGGACGAATCACAGACCTTCCTTTGCTAAACAAGTGCTCATTTCTTCAAAATTCCATGCCAGAAGGGAAAAATACATAGGTTAATACCCTCTGTATACTACATATATTTTCTGTATTCTCTGTAGACTACCCAGTTACAGACACTCATGTGAACATTTACTATTCCACCCTTGAAATAAACTGTATCAACTCTCTAAAACATAAGCGTCCTCAATTCTTGCTGGCTAGCATGATAAACTCACTCAACTCAACAGTGAGTTCTTGAAAAAAAAAGGTGTTCAATTTTCTAAAATAAACCAAGAATTACACCAAACCCTAAACCCACCAAAAACTCACATAAAAAATCCTCCAAAACAACCAAACCCCAAAATAAGTCAGTTGTATAAAATACCACACTTAAATCGAGCTGTACACAAGATACATCTATTTTGTTCTCCAATATTTATGGTTATTTTCTCTAGTCAAATTGGGGGAAAATGGATGGAAAAAAAATGCAATTTCTGCAGAAAGTTAAATGATAAAGGGCACTTGTGCAGAATTCATCTGCTTTAAGAATAATGCTGAGTTCATTACAAGTTTATTTGAAGGCGATTGGATCCAAAGGATTTTTTTCTTTAGAAGTGGTGGTCTTTAAATGGGACTTCATAATTAGTTTCAAAATCATCTGATAAGAAATATTTTAAATAGGAAAGGATTCAAGAAAATAACGTATTAAGTTTGCAGAGCAGTTATCTGCTTTCTGTATGTACCTATTTCTATATTTAGAGACATGGAAGGGGTTAAAAGCATACTAGCACACTTCTAAGCTGACTTCTTTCCCAATGACACTGTTTACAGAATGGCATACATACTCCAGTTTTCCTTTAAAAAAATCCTAGAAGAACTTACTGAAAAAAATAAATTTTGTTAAATAAAGGTCCTACCTAATACATCCTACTGGAAGTGTTCTAGCTTTCTCTCACCACAACCAGTCTAGGTCAATCATTCCCTTACTCTGTTTATACCCTATTTCATGCCACACCACTCTTGGCCCGTTCCATCCCTGGAAATACCCTCTTTTTATTTGAATTCTTTCTGAGCTTCTCCATCAATCTCCCTGCCCCCCTACCCAAACAAGAAAACATCACTTAAAAACCTGATTCTGTAGTGTGTCCACCTAAAACACACACAAAGCCTTGCAGCAAAAGAGAAGTATCTCTAATTGAGTCATCTTTTTGGGTTTGCCTACAATGCGATGCAGATTTGTCCTTCCTTCTCCTTCATACAACAGGAAGCCTGTGATGAAACTAAGAGGCTTTCAGAAACAAAACCTGGCACTACAGAACACTGTGAAGAAACAAAGACTTAATATAACTTTCAAGCTGAAGCCAGAGGTCTGGGAAAAGCTGAGACACGCTGCTTCTAACAGTAAGGTAGTGGAGCTCCCTCTATTGAATTAGCTGCCAATATCTCTTCAAAGTTTGTAAGATGCCAGCTATGGTCAGGATCAATGTTTGTTACAAACTCAACACCTTCCAGCCTGGACAGCTGGGATGCACCCACCAGGTACACCGTGTGCAAGAGATAGCTGAGGGAAGGGACAGACACCACACAGAGCTCCTGACACACGCCAAAATGTGACTGCCTGCCAGGGCTCCAGCCCTGGGGACTTCTGCTATCCTTGGTTGCTATTTGAGAGTTTACCTCAGGTCCAAAATTGCTGTAACCAAAACCCATGATTAACGATGCCAGGAGGTACTACAGATGGTGCTACCACAGCACAAAACGCAACTCACGAATGCAGTTCATGCATTTGAAGTTTTTCTTCACAACAGGGGTTAACTATACAGAGTATAACCTAACTGAAAAGAGAATATATGGATATACAGACTGCTGAAACACTCATTAATCACCGAACGCACTTTTTGCTTCTTATCAAGGCAAAAGCCCAGTATGTGCATTGCTATTGAAAGCACTTCAAATGCCTCCTAACCAAACTGAACTGATACAGAACTGTTCTAACCCCTGATAACCTCTAAAAATCATACCCTGAAGCTGAAGGCACTCTGTCTTGCTCTCTCCCCTGTTTTATCACTTTGTCCCTTTTTTACCTCCCAAAGAGGCATATTTCTTATCAGCAATAAATATACCAGTTCAGTAGAAGAAACAGTTGTTCTAGTAAGTAAATATTTGTGTTTCTGGAGACTTATATGCATGAAAACAAATGCAACTTGCTCTTAAGCTAGGCAGATCTTCCTCAAAAGAGTCACCACTTTGGAGCAATAGATTAACACCCGTTCTTGTAGGACCAGTTGCAATTCAAACCATCCTCAATAAAACCCACTAGGGGAGAAAAAAACAAAACCAGAGAAGAAAAAAGGAAGGAACTTGATCTGATACTGCCAGAATACTGGATTGCCAGAATATTAGGTGTACTGCAATCTCCTCTCTAGAAGATGAGATTCATTTTCAAACATATTAGAGGCAGAAATGTACAGCCTCCTTTAATATTTCCCCTGTTCCCATCAAGGAAAATATACCAAGATAAAGAACATGTAGGTCAAAGCCTTGTCTTCTGGGAAGATAACAGTCAACAATTCCAAAACAGGGGAAGTTGTTAATATTCAGGTTTTCCTGGAAAAATCACGTTCTACTTGAGTCAATTCTAATTATCACCCTACAGCATTTACAGCTCTTTAAGAGTTTCTCATTTGAGCATCAGTGCATGGAAGCGTAACTATTTTTCTTGAAGGCAGAGGAACGTGAGAGAAATCAGCATATTGCAACAGGTCCTCAGTTCTCTCACAAATGTGGCCTTGCAGGTTTACATGCATTTTCTAATAAAAAATGACTGTACTCCCAGGGGAAAAAGCTACACACTAGTCAACCCCGAAGAACCTTGAGCAGCACTGAAGAGAGTCTGAAAAGTATGGTTTTTAGACAAAACCCATACCTCTCAAAAACCAACACATAAAGTCTAGCCCTGTATCAGAGCTGGCAGAACTAAAGACCATAGTAAGAAACCATGCTATTAGTGATGTGACAAAAAGAGTTTCCACTATCAGCATGGTATTTAAAAACCCACAAACTTCCCATGTGTGAAACAACAGTGGAACAAGGGCTGCAGACCAGACCTTGAGCCAGCTTATCTGCGATCATCATGTAGTGCAGGTCATGTAGTGCAGGTCACAAAAAGGGGAAACAGGATATTGATCATCTAGTGTTAGGGGATCCAATTACAAATTGCAGCTCCTACAAATAAGCACATTCAGTCTTTCAAGTAACATTGTATCCCAAAGTATTGACGCTAAATTGGCTCAGCTGGTTGGAGCAGCATCAATCCCCGTATGGGCCATTCACTTAAAAGTTGGACTCTATGACCATCGTGAGTCCCTTCCAACTCAGGATATTTTGTGATTTCTGTGATTTCCAGGTATACACAGACAGGTCTGGCTCCTCTGTAGCTGGTTTACTATTCAGTGATCTGCTTTTTTTCACTCAAGCAGTCCAAAACCACTTTGAGAAAAAATACTCTCCACAAAGTCCCATGGTAGAAACCTAAGAAAAGCCCATGGTGGTGTTACATGGTATGACCAGCCAAACATTAAAGCTATTGCTGCTACAGCAATGCTTGTTTACATATGGCGCAGAAGGACCTCAAATGAAATCAGATACGACGTCATGGAAACCTGCAGTGAGCACTCTTACAGTTTAAGACTATAAACCACACCACAGAAGCAGCATTTTTTCAAGAAAACAGAGAAGTTTTATCCAGATCACATAGATCTAATTTGCATGATGCAAAAAACTTAATGCTGTTTTCTTTATTTTCCCCTTTATGTGTAATTTTGCACAAATATTTAGAGATTCTGTTCCCCAGAAATTTGTGCTAAAAGTGCATCAAAAAATTAGCTTAACTTCTACTACAAAGAAAGATGAAAATATTTTACCCTGGGATTACATATTACATCCTAGGTTACTTTCAGAAAGGAGAATGGATAGTAATGTAAGGAAGGGCATCACTCTTATGAAGGCTGAAAAGTGAAAATAAGATATCTTGGAACTAAATATGACTTGCGACAGACCTATTTATTTCACGAACATAACATGTATTTTCTTCCAGAAAAATTACTGGGCTGATATTTCAGGGATTTACAGACCTGGGTGATTTCTGTTGTTGCTCTCTGCCTTCTGAGTGCTTAGAAACCCAACAGAGGAGGGGAGAGCACAAGAAAAATAGTTTATGTTGGAAGACCTCTCTACCAAAAGAAAAAAAAATGTTAACATAAACACTTCCCAAAGCAATTGATTTAATAATTTGTAACTCACTTAAGAATGAGTCTGGCTTTCCTACCTTTGCATTGGACCACAGACACATGACATACTGAAGCATACACATGGTACAGATGTTCCCTGACTTCAGTTTCAGAAAACCCATGTGAACTTCAGATCCTAAGAGAGAAATTCAGTTTCTCTAGCTCAAAGTCATACCAGATATACCAGGGAAAAAACATCGTCAGGAGTGAGAATATAGTGAGTGTCATGTAAGTAAGATTACACATTTCAGTCTCTCTGCCCCTATGCAACATAGCAAGTCTAGTAATAAAATATAGTATGAGAGGCTCTGAGCTTCACTGTTATGATTCAACAGAAAGCAGGGGGAGGGGGAAGCTTTACTAAGGTCACAATTAGCTCCTGATTAAGCACTGACTTTCTTTTCACATACAGCCATTTCCTCAAGAAAAGTATGAGACTGTATTCTCACTTAATCTGACCTAGAGTTAATCTCCTAGTACCAAATGTGGACTTTTTTTCTTTTTTTTAAGATGGGTATCTTTCTTTCTAGGCAGATAATTCTGTGACGAAACAAACTCAAATTTTATTATAAGGAATCCCAGTCCAGACTGAATATTGCTGGAGATGTTCACACCCGAGACACATAAAATTTTAACATGTTTTTAATAGCTTATCTATTGCTTTCCATATTCAAACCTCAAATGGAACTCCCAAAAGCCAACCACCATGACAGAGTAATGCATCCATAATTTTTTGCAGATGACAGCAAACTAGTTATCATCTAAAATAGCTGTGATAGCAAGGAGAAAGAAATGGGAAAATTAATATCAAGACCTTTCTAAAAGTGTTTGTATATTTAAGTATCTTTTATATTCCTCAGAATAAACAGAGGACTAGAGGCTTAAATCTACTATTGGGCTTTCCAGGCATTTTCAGTACTGCAGGGAAAGTTTCTAAGTTGAAGTGGGGCTGGTTTCTACCCATATGTATTTGCTTACAGTTAGCCTGAGCTTCTCCTTGAGGTAGGGAAGGAAGGAATGAAAAACAGAAAGAACAAGGTAAATGGTTTTGCTGCCAATCTATTTAGCTGGACAAGTCCCATCTTCTAATACAACCCTTCAACACAACCCTTGAGATAATGCATTTTATGGTTTCACATTTTCCTCAACAGGAAAATGTAGACAGCCACACAATCAGCAAGACTGTTTTGTATTTACTGGGATAAATCTCTCCACGGGGTCCAAGTCTCGCTAGTTACAAGCTGAGGTGCTTATCCCTCTGGATGCTCCACATGCCTTTAAGATTTCATAAAATGGACAATCTTTCCTGAAGACTTCCTCCACATCACAGCAACCAGTATTCTTTGTAAGCTTTGCCACTGAGACTGGTATTTATTATATCCTACAGTGATTATACACTGTATTTGACAAGGCAAAAGCCTAGCAGCACAGCCTGACATACTGCTTATGGTTCCAATATTGCTTTTAGATTCTGTTCAGAGCTGTTTTACTATTCTAATTGAAATTACAGCAGCCTTACTTTATTGCTGTAGCTCGTTTTCATCTTAGAGCTTGTAAAAACCAAACATGAATACAGCTAGCCAGAAAGGTCTGTTCTTATGTTCCGTTTCGATGAGAACATGCTGCCCATAAATGGTTAACCGGAGAGCACGTAACAACCAGGCAGAGGCCAGGAATGAAAAACCACCAACTCCCAACACTTCTGCAAACCCTCCGCTGTTGCAAAGGCAGGCACATAGAGGCAAAGCCATTCCTTAAAGCAATACAAAATTTTACCACAGGCTGACGCTCTTTCTACAAGAATAATGAGACGGTCTCCACGCCGAACGCAGAACTCACTTCACAGCTTTTCCCTCAGACTTCACTTTCACGCTCAATATTTACAAAACAAAGCCTACAAACACCTCTTGGCCAAAATATTCCCAGAACAATTAGGGTATTTAGCACTTTCTGCGCCTTCCTAGCTCCCTAACGTTTCGAGAGGGCTTTTTACGGAGCGGAGAGGGGAAGAGAAGTTGTCCGCGCGAACTCGACCCGCGGGAGCAGCCTCAGCCACGCAGCGCTGTCCGAGCCGGCTGCTCGCAGA